>BGZK01001478.1:0-144922 GCA_005406025.1 Eumeta japonica
CTGAAAACTCAATGTTACTAATAATTTAATTTTTTTTTTCTGTAAAACCACCTTGGCCCAGAATTTTAATGAATTACTGTATTTGAGTACCGCATAATTATAATGTTCGCAGAATTAAAAAATAGACATTTTAATAAGGAATTCTTTTACTGAAATTGAATGTATATAATGAAGTGTATTTGTATAATGTCATTTTTAAGGTAGAGCATAACATAAATCAAATCATACAACTAAATAATTATCTGAATTTATTGTCAATGACAATGCCTGCTTGAGCCATTATGTGTAATAATAATGTGTAAAGAGGATAAGAAACTTAGGTTTTCTTGTGTTTATAAGTTCTAACACATTTATTTTACTAATTATTCCTATCATAAAAATTATTAGGGAATATACTTAAAAAAGCTAATAACTTCTATGTAAACATTTTATATTGATTAGGTGTCCATAATGCAGCATAAAAAAAAAATAGTAAAACCCCAACCATCAGTGTTCAAGTCACAACTCAAATGCCTAATTATGTTAGTAAAAATAACCATACAACTTTACTATATGAATATGGTCATATCCTGTACCTTTTCCCAATTTCCTATGCTTGTGGCAAAAATCAGATCTAGAATTCTAATATTTTAATGCCACATAATAAATGATTGAATGTGATATTTTTAAAGTAGTACGAGTCAGAGAGCTGCAACATCGGACTTCCAACATATGAAAAATTACACTGAACACTGGAAAATTAGTTGTCCAGATGTACTTGCGCAGTATACTTGTTTCATGTTACACAGGTGGTTAATGTTCAATAAAGATGCAGTACTTTATACCTGCCCCTAATCCATGCCCTTGTCACCATTGCAAAGATACCATTTGGAACCGAAAGCTTAAGGTACTCTTTGAGACACAAGTCAAAAACTCATCGGTCAGTTCTCCCAAGGTCGGGATCGAACTTGTACCTTCTGGTTCTAAGGTGACGTTCTTAAAAACTGAGCTACCGTTGTTTTCAGTTCATAGAATGCAGTTCAAAATAATTTCTACAATGTGGAATAAGACTATTCTAATTGAGGTAATCTATTTCTATAATATGAACTGACCTGATCAGACCTAAAAGTTCCAGAATTGATGACGACCAAGTCGGCGCCGGTCGCCGCCAGCAGCACGTCGCAAACCCAGTTACCGAGGTTAGATTCCGCGCGACGTATCGACGAGAACCTTCCTTCTAGAGGTACACAGAACTTGCCCAGAACTTCGTCCATTTTGCCTTCTATCAGCGCTGCAAGGTATGAAACCAATTTTTTTACTATCATTCTGTGCCTTTAACTATAAGGAAGTCTCATTTTTTTTTTATTCTCAACTTAAATTCTGATTGATGGAACACTTTCTGAAGAATTGGACAAGTGTGAGGATAGCGCACATTACTACCTTACAACGATCTATCAATATATGCAATATGCAGAATTATCCAATTTGGGACATACAAAGTCTTTAAATACAGGATAAACACACTTTTAAACTGTGTATAATAAAGGAAACCCGACCCGACAATTAAAATACATTATACTTGATGGGTCAAGGTAAAACCATTGCCTTGAAACCAGAAGCTATCTGGTTTATTCCTGATCATGGGGAAATTGAGTTTTTAAATTAAGTCAAATGAAACCACTCGCTCCACGTGTCATTAAGACTTTAGTCCCAAACACCGTCATAACTTTGGTGATAATGGTCATTATCAGTGACAACTCACTAGACCAGCGTGGGGGTCCAAGTACCTCAATCTGAATTAAGTATGAGGAGTAGTATGTCTCCTAGTATGCTTAGGAGGGTATGCCTCAGCAGTTGGCCTTTTAAAAACTGACACAACAAAGGCGGTGACTCCTGTGACAGCTGTTCCACTGGTGCTTATAGCATCATCTATATGCATGTATAAAAATATATTCCGGCTGAATGTTCTATGAGATCAGTCTCATGGGATCCAGTCACATGTGCAGTATGAGTACATCTTCAGAATGTGGGTGACCACAAAATGGTGGTCATAATTTAGAATAGAATAAAGAATTTAAGGGATGATGGTTCAGTGGTCATGAAAGGAGTCTTCGATTCGAAAGGTTTTGATTATCCATACAGTTATATTTACTTACATAATTATCATTTTTATCTTTTGGTGCAGTTTTTACCTTTTGGTGTAATTCGCCCTAAGTGTCGTGACTTTGACTTTAACTCCAAAGATTGAAAGAATTTTTTTGGATACTGTGTTAATGTAAACACAATCAGTCGATTTATTTAAGAGTTATTAAAAACTTACTATTAATTTTTTCTCCGATATCTGATGTAGTTTATTTTTTTATTTAGATCAATTTATTAATAGATCAGTTGATTGATGTAAGAGATATGTAAAAAAAATCACACAATATTTACTTTGAGAGCACTCAAAATTCACATGGCTGACTAAGGTGCTATTTTTGTAAATTTTCAACACAAATGAAATGAAGAATCTCTACAAGTTTATTTGTTATAGCTAAAAGACTATGTATTTAAGTTTGTATTAACAACTCTCATGATGTTGTCTCATTAATTGAATTAAATGATCTCATTAATTACATTATATTTTAGACTATTTTTTTTTAATTACTAGGTAAGCATTTAGTATTATTTGTGTATATTTATAATACTCACAAGAATATTTTTCGACTTTCTCCTTCAACACGGGGTCTTCAGGGTACAAACTGGTAACATGCACATCATGGATGTCAACACGTGTTGTGTCATTTTCGAAGCTGATTGTGATCTTGGAAAATTGTCTGAAGTCTGTACCGCTTTTCACGATGTACTTATTGTTCACCTATAACACGTACAAAGAATGCCAATTGAATTAACGCAATGCCATAATTTCACATTAGTAATATGATGTAAAAACATCAATGATTATTTTTAGAATACTTATATAAAATCATGAGCATTTTCATCAATATATATTTGACATGTCATCGTCAGATTCATGAGCATAAGAGAGACCTCACGTATCTCAAAATCTATTGGTTTAATTCCATGTTACAAGTATGCGGTCAAGTTATTAGGGAGCATTAAAAATATGCTATGTAATAATAAATTAGAAGCACAATTTAAAATATCATCATATATATTATTTCTAAAAGATGTTTTTTTCTGGCACCCTAGATCTCATTCAATACTGCACCAAAAAAAATAAAAAAAAATACCCAGTTGAAGCTTATTAATTCTACTTTATGCTAAAAATATGCAAAAAGTCGAAAAAAATCTTTTTGTTGATAAAAACATTAAAAAACAATTTTTATAACAAATGACAGAAGCGCCATCTACGGGTCATTTATAAACTATTTTATGTTGAGAATGTTTTAAAACATTAGATGGCGCGGTTGATTAACGATATCGTCGAATTTTTTCAAATAACGGGTTTTAGCGCACGAGCGATACACTCTTGAGTCGAAAATTCCAAGTATTAATTGATATAAAAAAAATGAATATAAATAAAATTGTGCCAGGGGTAGCTAGTTAAAATATATTAAGAAATTGCACAGTAGGAAAAAGTTCACACTGTGGATAGACAACATGGCATAGATACTTATATGATATTGCGAGAAAGTGATGAAATGTGTTTTTTTCTATAGTTGAATTTATGAAATATGATATTGTAGAGCTTCTATTGTACTTAGCAAGTCAGAGTTTTTTTTAAGTTATGAAATGTTTAGGTTGCAAAGGTTGTGAAAGAAATAAAATTGAAAAAAAAAATTATCATTAAAACCTCTATTCCATAAAGTATTAGCTAATATTAATTATAAATTCCATCAGGTTACCGTTTTTCTTAGTTGCCTGAGAATTTATTGATTATCCCAATAGGGACATAGTATAATTGATAATTATTCAAAGATATCTTTTACTGCCTTATAAGAATTGAACTGTTTAATACAAGTTCTACAAATTTTTAAAATATCAATCAGGGAAAGATTGTATGAACAATTTCCGGTAACTGAGGCTATTTGATTTATGTGATCTTGCATTACCAGGTTGTAATTGTGGCAAATTGGCATTATGAATATAGTACAAATAAGTTTATCACATTATATAAAGTTTAATATATGGATATTAACTGTTCTAACAGTACCATATCTTAGTACAATAACAAATTACAGCAGCATGAAACCATCTAATGGTCACTATTTTGTCGGCAACTGTGTTTAGGGCTGATAATGTCGTCTGGGTTCAGCTATTGCATTATTACTTTATACTCATTGTGAATAATTCATCATATCCATTCGAGATAATTCATTTCAAAAGCACTTTATTTGTACACACCATCGCAATTGTGCCTCGAGGAACCACAACTCGCATCTCCAGTTTTATAAATGGACATATGGACAACTAAGCTAACTGTGGTAAAGTTTATTCATATTAACTGTTTATATCCATACGCATTAATTGGATATATGAACTTATTTTTAGGGGTCCATACCTCTTCAAGAAAACGGAACCATTATGAGATCACTTCGTTAATTATCGATCCGTCTGTCCTTCAAGAGCCTTTTTCTCAGGAATGCATGGAGGTATCAAGTTGAAATTAAAATCAAGTCTGCGTTTGACTTTGACTGACTTAGAAGTTATATTTTTAGGGTTCCGAGCCAAAATCGCAAAAGTGAAACCCTTATAGTTTCGTCATGTCCGTCCGTTACTTTACCACAATATCTTCAAATATTTTTATGTACTATGAGAACATTACTCTTTTTATTAGACATTTTTTTAATAGCATATTCTTGAGGCAAATGTGCAAGCGAGTCACCAGAGCGGATTATCACCGCAGCCTATGGACACTCGCAACACCAGAGAAATCACCAATGCATTGCCAGTGTTTCAGGTGGGAATAAATACCTAATAAAGGGGGGAGTGATGAGAGTGGACCGCCGAAATTCTCATTAACTGGACGAAGTTGCTACTTACCATCCATATTCTGTGGGAATGTGGTGTTTCACCGATCGATCTGGCTTACTTTTATACTATTTTTTACACAGCCAAGACTGACCAAAGTATGGTTCTAACACAGTAGATACTCTTAGTTTATTATTGATTTTTATATTTTTGTGGTTAGTAATTATTGGATTATACTTAATTTAAATTACGTACGATTTGTAATATTGGTAGCATATTAAAAAAAGGAAAATTTTGAGAACCCAAAAGTGGCGAGCTTGGATAAAAGGATTGATGAATATTATTGAAGCAAGAAATATGTACAAGGATCATGCTATATGGAGATTTGTGGTCTCTGCCTACATTTCTGGGACATGGGTGTGAGTATATTATTATTAATATGCAGTAAAGGGACACTCACTTCAATGACTTCATAGACATGGTCATGACCTCCCAATATCAAATCAATTTCGTTGCATCCTTCAGCTAGTTTTATGTCATTGGGGGTCCGCATATGCGTAAGCGCAATGACATACTCACAACCCTGAAAAATATAAATGTAATTAGAATTTGAGAGGATGCAAGTCCTATTTGTGCTACGATTTCTTAATGCAATTTAATTGTTTACACATAAAATGTAAGAATGAAAATGCATAAAAAAAAAAATCCAGTGAAAATATAAATGGTATACTGCTGGTTTGATCTTGCTAATACAACTATCAGATTTTTTTTCAATAAAAATATCATTAATATTTAAAATTTTGTGTAGAATTATTAATTAATGTATTGTAATTATTATTATATTGTAGAATAATTAGTAATGTAATGCATTATCAAGGAATCTGTTCACAAGTGTTCCTGATTGTTTATGTTGTTCTTTTTTGTATTATCAAATTCTTTCATTAATAGACTAGTTTTTAATGTTGTTGATTAACGACACATAGATAAATATATACCTCTTGTTTTAATTGAGAGGCGAGTTTGGAGCCAGCTTGCAGAAAATCTATGAAGGTCACTTCTTCAGGATTTATAGTTGCCAAAGTGTCAAGCCACTCCTGTGAAGTTGAAAGGAAGCTGATAACATTTGCTTTCCATAACACATGGAAAACAGTGTTTCAATATTGAAACTAGCAGTAGTGGTTTTGTACCGTAGGACATATTACCATAATGTATAAACTTGTTTCATAACTAAATCTCAATAATGCTGTTGCAATGCAAACACAATATTTCATCGAAGCCTACATAATGTACATTGGGGGTCTAATTCAGAGGAGTGTTTTAAAATCACCTCACATTTCATATATTTGTGGTTATTTCGAAGAAGTTTTACTTTTTCGCTTGACATTGACCTAGGTGTGATATAATGATAGCCATCCAGAAAATTAATGCAGATAATTTTTTTAAAGAATGTCTAATTTAATGTATAGGTCTTTCTTGTTGATCAAATTAGTTATACAGAACATGAATATTCATAAAAAAAAAAAGCGAAAAGGAAATGATGCCCAATCTTATCAGTTAGATATGTATAGCTCAGTTACACCGTGGAAGGCTATCATCAGATCACATCCAAATTCGTTCCAAGTAGAGAACCAAGACTCTAAAGTAACCTCAAATGCACCGAAACATAAAGCATTTCAAAAAGTTCCTTCTGATTTTGTCCCTCGGTGTAGTGATTTCATGAAAATTTAATTAAGTATTCATTTCTCAAGACCTCCAGAAAATTTTGTAGAGTATGTTTGTATCTTATTTGACATGCCAATCTAAATTAGGTTAGGTATTTTTTAGGAATCCATTAAGTATATACAGATGGGAGTAAATAATATGTTATAATATACAAAGCTTAAGATATTTTAATGGCCGATCCTAGCAACCCTCAGTCAAGACTGGGCAGGCATGAAGGATTAAGGGTCTAAACTGAAAAAAAATTGCATGAAGATATGTTTCAGTTATGGAATGATTGAAACCTATTACAATAAGTGTCTAATCAAAGTTTGCCCAATTAGCTCTATATCATTAGGGAATACAGGTGCCGCACTTCATTTTTAAACCAACAAATTTACTTTTTCTTTTTGGGTTTTTTAACATTTTTCCTTATTGTCACATTTTTTTGTTACCTTTATACTATAATTTTTCTTGCATATTTGACAACTTTTATAATATACTTATTCATCCTTATTAAAAAGACAACTATTATGGAGTTACATTGTTTTATATTGTGGAGTTGGATATGGAGTTATAGGAAACATACAAAACAGCCAGCCAGAAATAATTTGTAATATTTATAAAGAATATATAGGTTTTAGAAATTGCATTAATAGATATTAAAAATATGCTTGAAAGTTTTTTTAATAAATAGTGTTTTTAAACACTCCACAATATTACATATTTGTAGGTGCTGTGTGGACATCAAGAACTATGCTTTGATATTTAAAAAATGTTCACAAGCCTCTACAACAAAAGATGAAACATAAACTAAATCTTTTTCTATTTGCAATTTAAAGTTAATGACTCTTATTTGTTTATTCAGGTATGGATCATTAGTATAATTTCTTGATTATCATTTCTCTATGTATTAAGTTTTAAGGTTCATATCAACAGTGACATATCCATAAACATTCACCTGTTCAACCAATCCAATCAGGCCGATCTTGTGTCCATTGTAGACCAATGCATGCGTAATTTTACCATCACCGAGCGGCCTCCCAGTCTCGTTGTCTATGACATTTGACATGAGCCATGGGAAGTTACATTGCGCCACTAGATTGGACAGTGTTTCTAGGCCGAAATCTAAAAAAATTAAACATGGTATGTCTATAGTAAATCAATTTCACAACTATTTTAAATGATAAATTTGTCATATTTATAAATAAATTATTGTAAAAAAACCAAGTCTGAGTTAAAAGAATTAACTTCCATACCAATCTTTCTTTGATAGGAATTAATATTATAAAGGTCAAAATGTCTTTGTATGTAAAAACTCATTTTTAAACATTCATTGTCACAAAAAAACAACAATGTTCTGTTTTATAATTTTATATCTATTAAGCATACTAATATCTAAAATTTTAGTTTTAGAAATATGAGATTTTGAGGGAGAATGGTAATTTTTAGAAAATATTAATTCATATTTTTGGGGGCACTGGATAGCAAACAAAAATATTTTTGGAACCATTAGAGGCAGCACTTTCAAATGATATCTCACACGATAGGCATATTAATTCAAAGTCTTTATTTAAGCAAAAAACAGACCCTACATTTTAATCTAAAACACTTTTTTTCTAATCTTTAACTAGCAATAAATATGTACATCATCCTATATTCCATTCTTTAATAATGGAATCTTGATAATGCGTCTGTTTAAATTAAATATTCAAAATCTCCCTTTTTTTAGAACAACTCTGCCAAAATGACTATAACAAAACTACATACATAATTGAAAATATACTTATAAATAATATAGATACAACCCTAATAAATGCTCGGCCAAACTGCAAGCGCGGGCGCGATCGGGTCGCCGGCCGTGCGTGCTGTAGCGCAGTACCTACGTGTCAGTTGTTCTAAGACTGTCAGTACGACATTTCTACTTGGAAATGGTTACTTCATTAACTGGCACAGTTGTTCTAAGAAAGACGTAGATTATGAATATTTGCAAAAAGATGCATCATCGATTCCATAGATTCCATATGGTATATACATATATAAGGTAAAACAGGAAGCAACATCAGAATAAATGTCGGCAGCTACATTTTTTCTAGCAATCTTATCGTTGTTTTATTTTTATTATAGAAACGCTTGTTTAGAACAATATTTTGTTTAATCAACAGATAAGGAACAGGTCTTATAATGTTCGATTCTAAAAATTGGGAGTCCTATTAATTTCTAAAACTTATATGTGACTGTGAATGTTATCACGAGTTACAGTTATTTAAAAGTATATTCCAATAATAATATTTCATAATAGAATATTACCAAAGTCATGGTTGCCAAATACTGCACAGTGGGTCCCGATTTCATTTAACACTGGCACCATTTGTTCACCTTTTGTATATGTGCTTACTGAAATAAACAAAAAATACATTCATTAACCCATATGTTGTATGAGGGTCTCTTAATTAAGCAAACAAAAGGATTCAGTTGACATGTATATGAATAAAAGTACAAAAATAGTAATTGATCATATATTAATATCAATAAGTAAATAAAGCAATTAGCTTTTTTCAAAGGATTTATTTTTAATTTTGTCTAAAATTGCTCATATATTTTAAGAATTGTGACAATATATTGAGTTATTGGTTTCATGATGACTGATGAATATTATTAGTTTTTCTCACATTGTAATTAATCACTTCTTTATAAAGTTTCACATTGCAAAGTTGCAAAAAAATATAGAATTTGTATGTTGTATTATGTTTAAAAGTAAATATCTAGATAGTGTACAAAACACTTTAAAAATATTAAAATAAAGAATTAAACAAGTACGACAACAAAGTCACTTGTTTATCCTATAAGATATTGAGTAAGGGCGAAGGAGCGAAATAGTAATCAGTATCTATAAAACTATTATTTTTGAATCTTTGGTGCATTTAGGGTTTTATGTAATATATAAGCATAAAATGAAAATGCCAGCTTAAGCCAAAAAATCTGGGAAATTATTAAAGCATTTTCCTATCCAGTGTATGTCAGTCTACAGCCAAAAGTCTTTGAACAGTATGTGCATGTTGCCAGTCAGGATCGCCTTAAGATATGCAGGGCTCTTGGGCACACAGAGGCCAGTACAGGTCAGAGTGCTTAGGCAGACACAAAGAGCTTTGGCCATTGGATACACATTGTTTGGGACCGTTTTAGAAAGCCAAATAATATGTGAATGAATATAGATGTAATATAATTTTACATGCAAGTTAAATGACAATGATAGCTTTTGTGGGTCAACCATCAGACCAGGTCTGTGCCCCACATGCTCTTATGGAAAAGACGGAACTATCGCTATTGATAATATATGGAATGCCAGATGTAGTCTTTTATTTGTGGTGTCATAAATAAGCTGAGAGTCACTTGACATGTGATGAAAAAAGATATGCTCAGAATTACTCTGTGAATTGAAATCTAAAGCGAGGAAAACATAGTAAAATCAGTGATGACCTCTCTCAAAGAATTAGTAAGCTGAAGTGGCAATGAGTGAACCAGATTACTCGTAGAATTGATAACCAATGAGGAAAAAAGATTTGCAAGTGGTGACCATAAACTGTACTAGGTAGATTGACAATATGGTCTGGATCACAGACCACTGTCCGTTACAAGTGACCCAGAACCGTATGTCATGGAAGTTTAAGGAGAAGGCTTACGTCTAACAATGGACATTCAATAACTTAAACATATAAAATCATAAAAAGGACTAGTGGCTATTTTCACTCATTTCGATTATCAGTTAATGTTACATTGAGTGCAAGGATAGGTATTCGAGGTAAGAACAATAATGTCAATCACTTGTTTTACAACTATCTAATACAGCAAAACCTCAAAAAAAAAACTGATTTTCTCAACAGCCAGGTACAGTAAGCAAGTAACTCTGCCGCTCTGAATTGTTTACGAATTATACAATGCCCAGATATAATGCTTCCCGATCATTCTTTGTTTTGCCTCACGTTCCTATTTTACGCCATTGCGATGCTTTCATGACTAACTTCACAGCCAAAGAGTTTTGTTTGTTGTACTGTAAGGCTTTACTAAGCATCAGGGAAATATGTATAGTTAGTCGTTTAATTTATGTGTTGTAGATGTAACAAATAATATTAATACTATAAACTCACACCTATTTCCCAGAGGGGTAGGCAGAGACTACAGATTTCCACATGGTGCAATCTTTACATATCTTTCTTGTTTCACAACATTCATCAATCTTTTCATACAAGCTCGTTGGTTTTGGTTGGTAAAATTTCGCCCTCTTTTAATACAACCACCAATTTCAGCCACATAATACATACTGAATCATAATAAATATATTTTTATATATTTATTTAAGTATATAGATGATTTGTGGAGACTGATGTTTTACATTATGAATATTGTTTATTCACATAAAAGAAGTATAACATCTTAAGTTTGTATATCAGCAAACACATTTATTTGTTTCTAATATCAATTATCTTATTTTAAAAATATACTTATTATTTTATAATTCAGTAAAACAAAAGTTAACACTCTACATACACATGCTGGGTGAGAAGGCGTCGCCACTGAACAAGACCAGCGGGTTGTGAAGCGCTTTGACTGCTGTGGAGAAACGGAGAGCCCCACCCACAGGCTCTGTATCTGAAATAATTTAAGAATGATGTTCATTATGTTTGTTTGTCAAGTGTAACCATTAATTTTAGAGCCATATTCTGTAAAAAAAAAAGTGAATTTGAGCAATTGTAATAATAAGTAAAATAAAAGTAAAAAGTAAATACTAAAAGTGTAAAGATATTATTATTATTCAAAAATTAACATATAAGTTCTCAATTGTGATTGCTATTAGATCATGATTATGTATAAACAAATAAAATAAAATTATTTTTGGGTACAATTTAACTTATATTTTAATGATATATTCTACTTTGATATCTATGTACATATATATTATACAAATTGAGAAACAAAGTTATACTCTTATAATAAGTCGATTTATTTATTAACACATGTTAAACAAAATTGTTATTTTTGTTTAATATAATATCTTCTTTGTAAAAAATACAATTGGCCGATTTACCTATTGTTTACGCCATTTTCCCTCTTTTATATTATAGTTTGTCTCCAATATACAAAGACAACTGATATATGTGGGGGTATATGCGCGAGACGTCATATATACTCACTTGCCGGCGCATTGGAGGTACTTTACTCACGTGCGCACGAGTGAAAACGGAAAACGCGGCCCGGTGCGGGTCAATAGAGTTTTATACATAAAAATACGTTAGCGGGAGTATGAATACAATTAAAAACGGTGCCACTAGACGATCGTTGCCTGGACACCCAAGACACAGCGTCGGCGAAATCTAGGTGAGCCCCGAAACTAACTGTTCCTCAGGGCTGTCCTGGCGTGTACACCGATGCTTATAGATATTTAGAAAAAAATATATGAAGAGAGATAAAGAAATTGATAAGATAAACAAAATATCCATTTATTTGGGTTGGAGGCATTGAACAATTACGGCGCAGAATTTTAAAAACTACCTTCCTTATCGAAACTGTACTCACTGGTTGTCTGCTCGATATTATACACATCATTGTAGTGTACTATGAGAACGCAGTCACCAGGCATTCCTCGGCCAGCCAATTGGCTCACCGCTCGCCGACCCACTTGACGTACTTCCAATGATGCCTGTGGTGGTACAGAATAATATTAACATAATAAACATATCAATGTGGAAAACTTGAATTTGTTCGATTGAGAAAACCAAGAAAAAACCTAAAATGAGCTGTGTAAATATATCATCAAATTCACTTTATATATGTAGTGCGCTATCTTTAAAATAAATTTAAATAATTTTGGTTGCAAAGTTAATATCTAGCTATTACGACATATTAATTCTAAAGGATGCCCATATCAAAAGCCCCGTTATATGATAAAAAAATGCAAATTAGTTTAGGTGATTTAACTTTAACAAAATGACAATTTGATTCATTTTATGGTTAGAAACAGCTAGCGCTATTAGAATTACTTCATGTACAACAATGGAAGTACTCAATCACCATCTTTATCTTACAAGCAGCATGTGGGTGAAATTTTTTTAATTCAATAGCTCAATATATTCAGTCCTTTTTTAGTTTCTTTTAAACGAGAAGTTGTATAAAACTGTATCAATCCTGATATTCATTGTTTTATGTAAAAAACAAAATTATTTTTTTTTAACAAGCATATATAATTTAGAAAAGGCTTATTAAACACACAAAAAACTGTGATTAATATTCTTAACCAATTATTAAATTGTAAACATTTATTATTATTCTCCATGCATACAAAGACTAATAATATTTTAAGTGCACTAAAAGTACTGAATCAAGGTGCATACATTATAACTGAAAATATGAATATGTATAAAAAAGATGAAATTTAAATAAGAATAAAAAGAAAATTGATAAAAATTAAAAAAAAAAAAAACAACATTGACAAAATTGATTTCTATACTGCATGGGACTAAATAGTTCATTTGAATTTTAAAAATCAGTGAAAAGTATGTAAATTATTGTACTGAATCACTGGTAATATGAAATAGACTTACTGACAATTACAAGAAATATCTGAGCCTTTAATGGAGACATTATGGTATAATTTAACAACTTTGGAGAGACAAAGACATCATGGCTTATTTTGATGATTTTATAATTTAATACTTTCTCCTAAGTTGAAATCCTTGCATTAGACAGTAAGTCACCAAAATTGAAGTAGCCAATTATGTGTTGGACATGTTCATGTAAATGTTCAAAAGTCTAAAATTTTGGTAAATATCGACTTTTTATGATCTATATTTGGCCATGGCCCTGCCTGTCTGTCTCAGTTTTGCATTCGATCTCAAAATAATTCTCCTTCTGATTTCTATCTGTTTCACTTTTCATTAAGACCTTCAACCCAATTTTTATTCTGATCCTGTTTCTGCAATAAACTCAGAATCCAGCCACGCTGTACATTCCGAACTATGTCTGGTTTTAACTTATACATGGGTCAATCTGAAATTCTTTAGAAAATCAGAATCTACCAAACTCACAAGTTATTTTTGCTTTTCAGTGTCCATTGAGATCAATATATCGCTGTATTTTATAGAACCACTGAGAGAAACACTTTACCCACTCACAGTCACTTTAACAGCATATGCAGTTACTGCCTCCGTAAACCTCATTTCTCGAATTATTTTAGAACATAAATAATAATCGCAAGGTCAGGGATTAAGGTGGGTGAAGCGGTATTTATATATCTAATGTCTCAATATTGTTAAGTTGTTTGTCTAGTGGTATATGGAACCAGAATTTTAGACCTTTTTCTTGAACTCTTTTTAAAACAAGAGACAAACAATAAACCACTACTGTTTTTTCATCTTCTATAACAACTGTTGCACAATGATTGTCATTCTGAAGAAAGAGGCCATGATTTTTTTTCTGATTCTTTGACCTCGTTTTACTTTAGAAGGCAACTAACTTCTTGAAAGGAAACACCCAATGAGCAGATTGTCTTTTAGTTTAGGGATCATAGCAGTGAATCTCATATTTTTTCACCAGTAACCATGTAGTATAAAGAATTTGAGTCATCATCGACAAATCTTTGCGTCATTTCAGAGCACCAATTAACACGACGGAGTTTTTGAACTACGGTCAAATTATAAGATCTCCACCAAGTACAAAGCTTTCTTACCGCTAAATGTTCATAAAGGATTTTGTAGACTTGATTCATATCGATGCCTAAGTTTGTTCAAATCTACTGGTTGGTCACTCTTTTGTCAGTCTTTATCATGAGCCACACAGCACTAATGTTGTCTTCGGTCATCGACTTGGACATTTGTCACGCATCGTTAATCAGATTAGTGCGACCATGTTTGAATTCATTAAACCAAGTAATAAATAATGGCAAAGGATGGACCACCATGAAAGGTCAACCAAAGTCTGGCATTGCATGAAAACTTTATTAAATTCATGTTGACATTAGACAAACATTTTACAAATTGGTGGCAATTTGTAAAAACCAATGACAGATAAAAGCAATAAACATAATAATGTTAGCAAAGAGTTTCATTTTTTAAATTAAAATACATTTTTTATTTTACAGTTTCTAAGTAGCCAGTTCTAAAAATTTTAAGTGTCACCTATGTATCCTATTTCAGGACAGATTTAAGATAAAATCCTATTTCATTTAAAGCTATACAAAAATCTGTTTTTTCATTACAATATGTTCAATCATTTGAGCATAAGAGAGAATTAAACATACTAACTTATACATTTAAACATTTATAATATTAGCAGGATATTCTATCACAAAAGAGTTATTGTGTCAGGTGTTATTTATCCCACTGTTGAGACATACTCTTCCATAATCTTTTTGTACCAGATTGAAGGACTCGGGGCTTAAAGTCTGACCTAATGCAATGATAATATTCAAGATTAACAGCTTAGTGTGCTTTCTGAGGCACGAAGCTTGTGGTTTATTTTAACTGGAATTAAAAACTCATCAGTAGATTCGGCCACAATTAAGATTGAATCTGGTAATTTCTAGTTTAGTAGTAGTAAGTTGCTCTTAGCCATTGACTTGCCACCACTTTCAAAGCCAAAATGTATAAAATAATTCAGTAAATATACTCTTGAAAACTATTGTTATTGAGATTGTTACAAACAATTATTATAATAATGATTGTTAAACATTCAATAGTAACCTGAAATAGTTATTCTAGGTCTCTTCATAAGATTCTCCTGATTTAAGATTGAAATATGTTAAGTTTCTGAAAATAAGGTATATCTAGGTTAGTTAGGTTAACGACACAAAATATGTTAAATTGTTATAATATATGAAAAAATAGCCACAAGATCCTATAAATGGCATATATATGACAAAATAGAGCTTCAACAAGCCTCGTCTACTTCATTCTGCCATAAAAATTTGTATGACTGTTTGTTGACTATTGGAATGCTTAATATGTTAAGGCCAGTAGTCTTTCGTTAATAAGGATTTTTCATTTTTAGTTTTACTTAAGATAGTATGAATAAATACATAACTATACGATATAAATATTACAAAATATTGTTAATTAGACATGAATTTGTAAAAAAAGTTATTTATTTAAAAAAAAAATTTTTTAGCAGTTATTTTGTTCATAAAATAATTCTCAAATTAGAAAAAAATAAGTAATAAATATAATGAAAGTAAAAATTCTCAGAAGTACTGGAAGTTCAAATGGCAAAGGGTAGGTAATATTTCTCATGAAACCGATAATCACTGAGGAATCGTTCAGTTTGTATTCAGCACTCGAGAACTTATCTACGTTTTCGGGTACTGAATATGAACTGGATGTCACACAGCGAAATGGTGTCCTACTACAGAGACCAATTAAAAACATAGTATAGATTACAAACCACCACCTGTTAAATGTGACGGTTTGTAAGTCAAGAAAATATAAGAGAAACAATTATGTCCAGTGACTAAAACGAACATGTAAAATCACAAAAAGTTATCGGCTACTTTCGATCGTCTTGGTGATCAGTTAATGTTAAAATGAGTATCAGGGTATAATATTGAGATAAGAATGATATCGTCAATCAATCATTTTACAATTATCTACTGTTACAAAATCTCAAAGAAAAAATGACTGATTTACTCAAAAGCCAGGTGAGGCTTTGATGAAGCACCAGGTTAAACATTTAGAGACAAAAATATTACATTAGTTATTTTATCTTTGACTAGTTTAATACAGCAAATTGTTATATCAAAATAAAATTTCTAATATCCAATCTAGTTATCTAGCATTCCAATAGATAAATGTTCTTAAAATATTAGATTGTTAAAGATAACTAAACGGTTTATGAGTTAGTTAAATAGTAGCTGTTAAACTTATTTGATATTGTGAATATTTTTCTCGTCTTTAAACTGGGTTATATTTTATGAAATTACAACAATAAGATAATTTAAATTGTAATTATTTGTCAATCATTATTTTATTTACAAAAAAAAAAGAGAAACTCCTAAGAATTAAGTAAATAATTAAAATGAAACAACTCGATCCTATTCTAAATTTTCTAGTGTTTTTGTAACTTTAAATAGTATTGCCATAATAGTGGTGTATCATACTAATAATGTTAAAGAAAGAGGGTGCATTGGTGTAATTGAAACTACTTAATATTATATTTTTTAAGATGATATATATTCTCTTGTCACTTTATATGGAGATAAAGGTATTAAAATTTATTTTTTAATAGATCCATAATTAATTATAATATTGTTTTAAAACAACAAACAGTAAATTAAGAAACATTTTTATTAACTTTAGCAAATGACGGAATGGTTGAAGAGCATCACATATAGAGCACTAATATGGACTTGTGAGTTTGCCCTGAGGATAGAAGCAGATCTGCATTTGAAAATTTATACTAAAACATAAAGAGTATGCAGTAAATTACAAAATTATTTTTTTGACTGAATTTGATGATTTTGTATAAATTCCTACTGCCATCTGCCAATTTTAGTAAAAATTGTGAAAGAATTTTTTTTTTATGTGTTTTTATAATTCTGTATCAAGCAAGACAGCCAAAAATGTCAAATGTAAAGTAACTTTAAATACATAAATTTTGTATTTTGGCAAAAAACATTGATTACGGAAACAACATAATAAAAATAAAAATAACCTGGGCTGAGCAGTGTGGATATGAATGAAAAAATTAGATGGTTATTTTAACTATATAATTCAGCTAAATAGTTGTATTTACCAACTAGAGTATATAAAACCACATATTAATTTTATAACTGTTTTCAAAAGGCTGAGTTTTATTATTTTTTGCTTATGGTAACAATTTATCTCAATAAATTGTATTCTTTAGTCACAGTTGGCACATAATTTAGAACTCTAAAACAATTCTGCCCTTTTCAACAGTTATAAATTTACTGAATATCCCTAATAAGAGTGCCAAAGTGCTGTTACGAACTGTGAACATTTTCTACTGAAGCCACAACACAAAACCGTGCCTGTTTCAACCATCCGACGACAGATCTAACTCCATCTGTGACTTCTCCTGGAACATCCACACTTGTGGACTCTATGAGGCTGCTCCAGCGTGATCGGAGCGCCGCCTGCGCCGCGAACGACGCCATGCCGCGAAGCACTGAGACCATCTCACAGATTCAACTAACTTGTTTATTTTATTGTTTTATTACAGAATTTTTAAACTTACTTTCTTAATCAATTATATTTCTCTTTTGAGTAAATGAGTATCATAAATCATTGAACATATAAGCGCAATGTAACTGAGATAAATCTTAACAACTACAATGTGCAAATTGAGATTGGTTAAAAAACTTTTATATCAACAGATCAACAATTAACACTTTAAATATGTACAGTAAACTATGCAGGAAGCAAATTAAATTTTCTTCTTTGGTCACCAGCAAAACTATTATCAATGGAAGATAATAGATAATATATGAATTTCTATTACATGCACTATATACATGTAAATATAACTTGTGCCCTTTCTCATATTTTAAAATCATAAATTAAATATATTATAAATATTCACTATAAACTTTAAACAATAATCATCATATTAATTTTGGCACCACAGTTTGTCACTTGAGATTCTATATTTTCATTTATTACACTTATGTAATTATTTGACGCACTTGTGCGTATAATTCTATGCATGTAAGGAATTAGGCAGGTCAAGGTATTCAATTTTCTATTTTAGCACATCTACATACATGGCAGTTAATATAGTTCTCATTGAAGACTGCTTCACAAACTGTATAAATTCAATCAGTATATTATTTACGATTTCAGAAAGCAAATATTCCTTTACTCCGGTGCATATAAGTCGATATTATACAATAATTTGATTCTTTTTTTTTTACGTACCTACCAGAGTGCTGATAAACTGTTTCGGTTATATGTTCGTCGCTGTAAAATGAACTTTATTTTATTTAATTCGGTCTTTTTATTGCCTACACCTCTAAATTTGATATTCAATTAAGTTTTTATATGCAGCACAAATTTAACACACCCAAAAACGGAACAGCCGAACGCACCAAATTATTCTGTTCTGTCAATCAAATACTGTCAACTGTCAAATACAAAATATGACAGTTGTTGTCATAATGTTGTCTTTGTAAGTCAGACAAAGAAATGAAATATTGAAAACATTAAACTTACATGACCTAAGCTAACCTCTTACGTCTTTCTCCTTGCCTCTTAATCTGAGGTGTTGAAAACTTAATGAATAATTTGGTTTTTTCTTATAAAACCTCATGATATTAAAATATACTTCACACAATTGAAACGATAGTACAGAATGCACAGCTGTAAATAACAACTAACGTCTTTTTTTAAAAAATGGAAACAACAAATACTATAAAAATTGATTGTCTGTGAAGTTGGTTAACAAACGATAATTTTACGAGATAACGTCATTAAAAATTGAATTACTTTAATGAATTGAATTGAATTATTATCACTCAATTAACATTCTGTCGCTGTCGCTCTTCTACTTGGACGCATCGGCCGATGGAGTGGAAGAGAGAGAGAGAGATGCGTCACAAGCCAAACGTTTAGTCCGATCGTACCTCTCTATCGCTTGTTCCGCGCTCTCGCGTGCTCGCTCGGCTCAGGCGGAACGTAACAATGAATCATGATTTTCGTGTGTACAGCCGGCGTTCATCGATTTATAAGACGTTATCACGTCAAAAAGAAAATAAACACATTCAATTGTTCTGATAATCAAAAACAGGCAAAACAAATGAAGCGAATGCACGTGGTGAAAGGGATGGCAAGGGGCTACTTCAAACATCTTGTACAGACGAATTGGTGGCATACAAAAGTCTAAGCATCCAAAATCGAAACGAGCTTATATAAAACGATTAATGAATGTCAATGAAATAAGAAAGGTATGCAGAGATCGTAGTATATGGAATTTTGTTTCAGTGCCTATCATTCAGAGGAAGTGGTGTAACTTCATAAATAAATTAAACAATATATAAATTTAGCATATAATGCATTATGTGTCATGGTGCGTCCCGTTAGCAAGTATTTTGTTTCGTTGATATTTTGAGGCTGTTTGTTTAACCTGACCCTTCTGTATTTTTATTTATTCGCTTTAAGTTGTAGCTATAATTACTTTTAAATTTACAGTTAAAAAATAAAATTTCTCTATAAAATTTACACACCGTAAAATATATTTGTGGGTATTGTATTACCGCCTTGTGCATTGGTAACGTTTGAAATATTATACAAAGATAATTTGATGACATGTGTAAATCAACAATATAAAAAAAACCAAGATTGTACAAGAACTTGAACATTTAAAAATTTCTACCATTTCGTGTTGGTAGTGAAATTTGAATTCATTGATCATTGAAACGTTTGTCGTGTCTATTTACTTAAGCAAGTATCTAGTCTAAGGGTCAATTTTTCAATGAACAAATAAGGAGTCAGATAGTTATACCACGAATAAATTTATTTATTTTAATAGTGTAAATGACTTTTTAATTCGTCGAATAATTCGCAAATAGTTATTCGATGTTTATCCGACGAAATTTCACGCACAAAAGTGAAGAGCGAGAAAGACTTTAACTTAGAGTAAGCCGTGTAAACTGCGACATGCATGGCATAGGTTAGTTTTGGACAGTGTCAGTCTCCCCTAAGGAATAATAGTGTTCTGTGGTGTCGGTGATATAACATTCTTGTGTTTTGTATACTTTATTGTTTTTTCAATACGGTTTCGTTCTATTTTATTGTTTTATAAAAATTATCTAAAGAAGTCGAATTTCAATTTACATTAAATTATATGTTTTAAAAGTAATTTGTTTATTATTATTATTTTTTAAATTTTTTAAAATTATTTTATTTCAATTTTAATTATATAATCGTAATTATTTAATTATATACGTACGTAATATGATCACATGTTACCTTAGCAGTATGTACATAATATAATATTAATTTTTCCATAATCGATGAAATTAGTCTAATATTTTCGATACTTATTGATTCCAAGAACATTAAATAAAAGCCTTTAAAAAAAACTGCTCTAAAAAAAAAAATGCAATAATTTGTTGTTTTCGAAGTCAGTATCAGTCAAAAATATGCCAGACATGGTGTTATATCAATTTTTATAATTTGACTTGATGTTTTTGTTTGTACTCAATATTTTGTTTACATACTAATTTATTAAATATTATTTTTTCTTGTTAACTTTTGTACTTTTCGGTTTTCATATTATATATTTTTAATTTGCTTGCTTTAGCTGGCACCGACTAACTATTTAATTATCTTAAGTTTGCGTAGGAAAGCAAATTTTATAATTCGACTAAATTTTACGGTAACATTTACTTGTAACATAAATAAATAATATCTTGACAATTTTCAATTTTCTCGAAAATTGTTACATTAACAATTTTCAAAAGTCTCGCACACATGTATGTATAGAACTGAGTGTGTCGAATCATCTAATATCTCCTAAAGAACTCCACGTCACCTTACAGAGCAAAATGGTCAGGTCTCTGTTGCACCACACGTTCTTTTCGTACAAGCGGATTTAAATAACACTGTATTGAATGTTCGGCTTCAATCAGTGGCTTCAATAAGCAAATTTTCATGTAATTAAAAAAAAACATGTTTGAGGTTATTGAGGAGGATTGACTAATCTTAAGAATAGCGTTCTGTCTGGCTAGATAACTTTATTTCTCAGATAGCAAATTTATTCCAGGAATAACCGTTATCTTACTGTTGCAAAATGAAAAATGCAAAATGCTCTTATTCGACGAATAAATGCTGTTTGACACTTATTTGACGTTAATCTGTCTAATGAAAAATCGGCCCTAACTTTTTTATGTATTCGCTTGAGTATGCGAAAGACTCAGGTTAAGTCTAGGGTTGACAACAGTACACTTTGCGCTAGATAACTTTAAACAAGTGAAGTTGACTCACGCAGCCGATAGCGCATGTACAATCGAGCGCAAAGTACATAGTTTAAACAAAAAGTTTTCAACCCATTTCTAACTTTGTATGTTAGTCATTCGAAATATATGTTTACAACCAAACAGGTAATAATTAATAAAACTAATGATACTTGTTTTCTATTCAAATAACATTAAAATATTTACACAATCAAAATATGAATGTCAGCTTTTTTTCAAATGTTCTATACGTTTACAACTAAATGAAAATAGATAAAGCTAATAGTAATCGTTTTGTGTATAAATGAAAGTAAAATATATATGATATAGTGTTTACAACTAAATTATAATTAACAAAGCTTTATGATACTTGTTTTTTATCCAAATAGAATTAAATTATTCTATTTGGTTATGAAACGAGTGCCATTGTTTGCCATTATAGACTATTGGCATTATGTATGCGCGATGTATTCGTCTGAGGGGGCATGTTGCGAACTACGCTGCCAACCATAAAATAAAACGGCAAAATAATTCCCTCATAAAAAAAAAACTAGTGAAAAGCTAGATAATTACTTAAATTTTATGTATATTAATATGATAATGTGAGGAAAGGTTATTTATTAATAAAATCATTTATTGATTTTAAAATATATTTTATTCTTAGCTACAGCTCTTGAATATGTACATTAGAATTTTGTGTATGTACATTATTAGTATTATTAAAAGTAATAATTGGTTTATGGTAGCTATAATAAGCAACAAAATTTTGTACATAAATACGTAAGAGACAGAGAGAAAGATGCTTGCTGGTTAGATTTTTGTAATAATCATAAACACTATATATATACGCGCGTTCATAGATCCGTTGCGTGTTTTTGTTTTGAAAGTAAATTTAAAGATTTAATTCTGTAATGTTCCAAGGATCATCTTCTGACTGTTTCATGATATTTTTTAATCACTTTCAAAAACGGTGATAGTTTTAGGTTATGTGCTCACTGTCAACAGTATAGGTCTATCGCACACTAAACACTGAGTAGAGAGTGGGGGAAGCGTCTGTCAGAAATACGGCTAGCGCTGTGGGTTAGAGTGAGAGAGGAGAAGTCTGCCTACCGCTGCCGTACGCGTGAGAGAAAGGGAAGCCAGATAGACAGGCGCCGTAACGCGTTACGTTACGAAGCGGTTTACCCTCCCATAAAAAGTTATCATTTCAAAATATATCCCAGAATACAATTCCTTACAAGTATATTAATTGATTATACACAATAAAATAATCTCGTTTTACTATTAATGTGATAATGAAATATGAATAATTAAATTATACCAATAGGTTAGTATAGTATAGAAAATAGTCTATTAAGGTATCATCTCAATGCTTGTGTATGTGAAGTATTCATTTATATTTGATAGTGTATTTTGTACGCTTTAGTACGGTATCAAATGACTTACATTAACACGAACAAAATCAATGAAAGCTTATGAGTGACACTTCCCTTTCAAGTAGAAATGCTAATCGGGAGCAAAAGTAACTCATCTCAGTTTTTTTTTACATAAAACTCAACTCCCAATAATGGAAATTTAAAACCACAGATTATTTATTATCCGGTAAGAGAATTCGAAGACGTATATTGGTTTTACACCTGTATCTTTACGTAAAGCCCTCTTCCCTTTGACATCCACGAGCATCGAGTGGTCATGTTGAAACTTAACGCGCCTGTGTCGTTACTCATGTTTTTCCGGCATAGTCCATAAAACATTCCTGAAACACTTTTAGTTCGCTGTTACCCTACGTAAGGTGATCGCTGAGACTGTCCAGTTATACATTCATCGCAATTACCTTCGTATTTTCCGCTTCATATTTGCCAGTTTCTGGACTATTTAAGAACACCTATCGATAAGCGACTGCTATTCTGGTTTTGGTAATGGCAGCTCAGTCATTGTTCTTCTTGCTTTATTGACCCGTTTTTAGGTGTAGGCAGTTGAAAGCGAGGAGTACGTACGCTTAGAGTGTTAGTTGTGCTTCAGTACTTCTAAATTTATAACTTTGGATGGATCGAAGGCCTTTGGCAGGGTTCGGAACAAAGCGCTTCTATTAAGGCTTAGCTCTAATAGGCTTTCCGAGAAACTGTTCCGTTGTGTTGGCAATTTTCGCACGGAAAGGACTATCAAGGTCGCGTTTAAAGGTTTCACGCTTTGATCCCGAACCAGTGAATACTCATGACCGTCAAGGCTTTCTTATCTACCATCAAGTACATCGTTCATTTTGTATATCAATTTCTAAGACGTTCAAAAGTTCACAAAAGGTCCACACAATTTAGGCTTCCTGAAAATTAAACTGATTCATCCTAGTGAATTTCGAGAAATCAAAAAAATAAAATTACCAGATACATGTTTTTTAGTGTCTTTTAGGTTAATATACCGATCGTTACTAAAATTTAATCTGTTCTTTTCCAAAAACAATTGCATCGATTACCATAAGTTATATAAAAGTCGGTTGATTTGTTTATTAGATATCGTTGGATTTTTTTTATTATATAAACTACTATACTACAATAAAACTAGACTACCGATAAATTTTGAAATATAGGCAGCTATTCAATTTAAAAACAATGTCGGTTGTTACAAACTGTATCAAAATCGGTTCGTTCGTTGGAGAGACATTGTTAAAGATAAATTCATATAAAAAGGGTTTTTTCAATACTGCTTGTAAAATCATTATAGGATTGATGTTTAATGCTCAAACATCCTTTTTTGTTTAAAAAACTGCGTCGAATTCCGAAACGTGGATCGAAATCGAAAAAGGTGTTCGGAAGATATTATAGGTGAAATACATTTTAAGTATTAACTTATATTTTTGAACTTGAAGAGCTTCAAATGTATTATAACTCTATTTTTGAGTTCGGAGAACTAGACTCCAAAGATTTATCAGAGAACTCCTCAAAACAAAATAGGACATGTATAGTGATTGAGCTTTATGACAACTCCAAACGAGTAGATACCTAACTATAATCAAGAATGAGCTAGACTGTACTGGACTTAGACTAGAAAAGTATAATGGAATCACTTAACAACAAATAACCCGAATGTGTAGATTAAATTGAATTTGATATCATGTCAATTGTAATAGTTTACTATACAATTAGGCGGCATATTAAAATGGAACTCTTTAGTAAATTGATTTACTGTGCGTGAATTTTATAATTTCCATATGTAACTACATAAGCGTACCCAGCTTCTGGCGTAGAGGGGCCAGTCAGATTTTTTTGGGTAAGATCGTGTAAATGGGGCGTAATATATTGTAGAACATGCAATTTCCAGGAGGGGCGGCTGCCCTTCCCTGCCCCCCATTGGGTACGCCTGTATGTAACTATTGTCACGAAAAAGGAGAATTTTATTAATTATTGGAAGTAATAGAATTGAGACGATGAAGCTAGAATTAACAATAGTGTCATTTCAATGTGGCTGTTTCGTCGTGTAGACGACTCAACAATTTACTTGACTCTACGTCAGACAAAGCTTTTCGATCTAAAGTTTATAGATGATTGAAAGCTACACACGTGTGGTCTTTAGCGAAATTTTTAGCCCACCTCAAAAACAAGAAGAAGTTTCACTGGTCCGGAGATTCGAAGAAAGGACAAAAACAACGCTTTCATCATCGCTAGTTATTCGAGTTGCCCCATTTAAGGAGAGGTGGGGAAAAATCCGAAAACTTATAGGTTTCGGAACTGTCTTCATCGATGGACTGGCGAAAGTGTAAGGCGAAGAACGATTGCAGCCTATGTATGCATAAAAATGTAGGATCCTACAAGGATTATCAGCCACACTATTTGGGATCGCGATAAAGCAAGAGTTCCCAACCAGTGGAACGCGCCTCCCGAGGGGGGCGTGGAGAGATATCAAGGGGGGCGCAATGCGTTTGTATTTTTGGAAGAAAAAATAATTTTGCGCGTAAAATAAGCAATAAAATAATATTATTTACTATAATTATAATAAATATCAATAAAAAAATCGTTTCGAATTTTTTTGAAGTTTATTTTGTATAATTTTGAATTAAAATAAATGTAAGTCCTTAAAATAATGCGCGTTTTTTTCGTAATGTAAGATTGAAAGGGGAGCATGAAAATATTGCTAGAAATCCAGGGAGGCTCAACAAAAGAAAGGTTGAGAAACTCTGTGATAAAGTTTCCACTAAGGATAAGGATAATATAAGGATATATATAAAATTAAAGGCGACCTGATCAATTATATGAATATATTTATGTCTTAACTGTCTTAAGCTATTAGTTAAAGTCATATAAATTATTAAATTTAATTAGCTATGAGTTGAGCTGGTATACGAACATAAAAGTTGTAAACGACTGCCGAGAAATATCAGATGTTTAGGCTGTGGTTGCAAACATTTTAAAATGTCATAACAATTCACAAAAATATTGTTATTTACATTTATTGATTTAGATATTATGAAGGTCATCAATTCTTTAGCATACATGTATTTAGAATTAGAGAGGCAATTCACAAAGTCTGAGTTACATTTAGATGAGTGATTCAACGTGTCTGGGTGTTTGATATTTATTTATTGACGGGTTGTGAATTTATTCAGTTCTTTTATATGAATAGTTATAAACCGAATCATAAATTCATATAATTGTGTTTAACCAATTATTTCAAATCAACTCAAACATGTATTATCTGATCTTGAATCCTTAGTGGTAGTTATAAATTTTTATAGTGTATCATTTATGACGAAATCAATGTCGTAAACTCTCTTTTTTTCTTTCATTGTGTGTTCGATACAAACAATGTTGTGGTTCCATTGTATCGATTCGAGATAACCTCAAATATATTTTGAAACTTTGTAATGAAACAATATTAACAAAAAACTGGCTAAGAGCAAGTCGGACCATGCTCATTAAAGGGTTCCGAAGTCATTATTATAAAGAAATGAACTACAGATGAAAAGAGTACGTTGTTAAACTTTTTCTATGTTTTATCTCAAAGAACAGTTGTAAGCACTTTAGTCGCCTGTAACTAGAAAAATAAGTTGGTATGTTGACTACTATTATTGATAAAGTGTAAATTAAAGCTCATCAACAATTGTACGTATCTTCATGGCACTTACGTCCTTTATTGAAAAGCGCAGTTTTTCGTAAATAATACAAAAACAATAAATCCGATCATATTCGAAATAATTTTCGTTGAAAGGATTTATTAAGCGTTACTTTTGTTATTTATTTCATATCTTTTGGACACACTGTTTAGAGAGGGGGGTACACAATTTCTGCTACTTTTGGAGCGATTATTACCGAAATCATTCATGTAATCAGGAAAATAAGTTAGCCTTTCAGTACGAAGCTACTTTAGTATAAACATGAATATGACCTTTTTTATCTTCGTATTTCGGCTGAACTTTATAATCACGAAAAATGATATATAAAATAAATTATCAAAAATTAAAAATAAATTGCTCTTTCAAAAAGCTTAAAGTAAGTTGGTGTCAGCTAATAGAAGATAAATGAAAATTAAAAAATAATGAGTCAAAATAATGTCAAAAATATAAAACCACGTCTGGCATAACATTAACTAGCCCTGATTCCAATAGTAACTCTAACAAAAACAAAATCTTTTAAATTACTAAATAATAACTTAAACGAGTTTTTCGTGCAACGAATATTTTTAAAAAGGACAAAAATGAATATTTGTCACAAAATAAATAAAAATTATTATACTGGTATTATTTTACTTATATCAAATAAATCAAAATGATAAAACGTATTGTTACGAATTACCCTATTGGCGGTTCGGAGGTTGAGTTCAGATAAAAGGAAACACGTAGAACAGCAAAAGGTATATATTCAGAAATACAGTGTTAGAATAAATCGCTACAGAACCAATTGACCGCTTGTCATTGATCGCATCTGACTTTTTAATGCACTGATTACAGAAATAAAACTCTCCTCCTTCTAGGTCTGACTTTCCAGGTAGATCTCGAATCATCCGGAACTATAGGCTGTGAACATGTCACGTATTATATAAACGAATAGATTTATTGCTTCTCGGAAATTCCACTCTGTAAAATAAATATGTTTAAAAATAAGTTGTAAACAAAAATAGGAAGCGTCGACAGAGGCAAAGACAGATGCATGTGGAGTACGAGCGCGCGAGGAGATTTGTTTATTAAAGGAATTCTATTCTCATATATATTTTTTTAAAGGGAAATTATTTTCTCGTTCTATTTTTAGTATGGGAGTGCCATCCCAAACAGTGTATACATTATACAAATATAATTCAGATATTAGAAACTACATAAGTTGAAGTAATGTAAAAATTGAAAAAGTGCGAGCGTGTGTTTTTTTTCTATACTCAAGTCAAATAATTATAGCGATCAGTTAAAAATCGTTCTAGCCGATACTGCAGACGAAAGACTATCTATCCATATAACAGGGAAAATTGAATTCAACAAAACACAGTAAATATTTACGGTTCCATATTCATAAGCAAAAGCACACTGTGAGCAAACAATTATAGAAGTTGAAACGAGATGTCAAAAAAAATTACGGCAATAAGAATTTTAATTATCGATACAGAACACGTTGTACGATTCGACTCGCACTTAACTTATTTTTCATACGCTTATTTGAAGTTTAAATTGCGTCTAATATAGTGGTTTTTTTTTAAAGATTAATTAGAGGAAAATATGTAAGAATAACGTATAAGTTTATATTTGTGTATGCGTTATATTTATAACAATGTAACATTTTCGACTATTGAACAATTCCAATGAGATACCCTGAACTTCTTCAGGTACTCTTCGCATTTATTTGGCTATGAAACAATTATACTAATCTTTTTTTACTATATGCTGATCCTTCATCATGTTAAACATGATTTTCATGCCGTGCATCTACAGTAGCCACTTTTGATGCATCCAAAAAAGTATTACCAAAAAAATAAGTAGATGTAGGCGGCATGTTAATATAATGCGGCATGTTAATATAATCTAAAAGAAGCCAATGTCATTAATCTCATTCGCTAAATGTAAGCGTAATGGAATCTTCTTTTTAATAGTTAAATTAAATGTGATCCTCTATTGTCATATTAACAATCAAAGATTATAAATAATTTACGATATCCGAAACCTTTTAAATATGCCAAAATTCTCCAGTGGCAATACGGAGTAATGAATATTTATTTACTTGTTTTTAAATTAATTTCCTCTGAAGGCTTTAGAATAGCAAATTACAGGAAATTAGTTGCACAAATTGAATTTGAAGTCACGTATAACGTGTAGTTTGTTTTCTAATTATATCAAGGATATAACAGTCCGTGGATCAGGCATTCTTTTCAATGTTTCAATAACTCAATCATAATTATTATAATATTGAATATACTAAGTTTCATTAGGCATATAACAGGTGGAAAGCGTTGTCATAATTGTCTATGTGGTTCAGGTGTCTTAAGAAAGTGCAGTATTTATGCACTTTGCTATGTTCGATTTTGAGTCCCTCAATCAGTGCTTAGTATTAGTACACCTTCCTGTGCAAATCCTTTGGAAATAGAATATTGCGCAAAAGTGTGTTTATATTGTGGTCCGAAAATCTATATTGAACACAAAATACAGCCTTTTAGCGTTAAGCGGTTGAAATGTTAAAAAAATAGATTAATTGGCTTGTTGAGTCTTCTAGTCCTTTTTAATAACCTGTGTACTCCTGATAAGCTACAATATTGGTATGAGAAAAATTCAAGATATTAAATAACTTTTGTAAGATACGTGTTTTCATTTTAACATTCCTAAGTAAGGGAAAAATACACTTACTTATCTTTTTATCGATTCATGGCTAATTTTCGCTTAGAATGGGCATTCATGAATACGAATTTGAAATAAATGGCACCATATAATAAATTCATGAAACAGACTAGATACGATAACTTTATTAAATATTATTTTCTATAGATTTATATGCACGAAATAGCTACTTGTAATTAATTGCCACACATTTTAAAATTACTGAATTCTACATAAAAAAGTGAAGAAAATTAACGAGAGGTGGGGTGGTAAAAACCTGGTAGAAATAAAATTAAATGACGAGCACAATTAAGGAATAGTAATAAAACTGTATTTAATAATTTTTAATTTCCTGCTATGAAATTTGAAAAAATTCATAAAATGGGTAAGTTACTGTTTTCATCTCGATTTCTGGAAATCGAGTTTTCACCAGATCATGGATTTTAGGGTTTTAGGAATCTATTTCGAGCATTTTCTGAGTGATGTCTCTGTCTATAAACGCGCGCGTGATGTATGTTTGTGTGTGTGTGTGTGTGTCTGTGTGCCTGTGCGTGCATGCGTGTGTGTGTGTGCGTAAACTGGTTTACGATATTCGGATGGAGTCTACTTAATTTAGATTTTGTGCAACTGTGAACTACCTTAGCCAGGTAGATTTTAAGGAATCCTAAAAATAAAGTTTTCTGAAAAATAATTTTTTGAAATAATTCCTAGACTACTTTACCAATTGATATCAAAATTTAATCATCTCTTTTCTCCAAACAGTTGTATATAAATGGCTTAATTTGTTCAAAAATATCAATGGAGGAAATTTATTAAAAAAGGATTTTCTTAGAATAATTTGTGAACTGGTCTACAAATAAATTCCAAAATATATCCAGTTTCTTTATGGTGTTTGTTTCGCGGCAAAAACGAAAAACATTGTTTTTTAAGAAGAACCTTAAAAGACAACGTTGGTCGTTGCTAAATACAGCAGAATTAGTTAATTTATTCAAGAGAGAGAGAGAAGAGAAAAGGGCTTTTGTAGAATATTTATTAAACTACTTTGCCGATAATTTTTTAAAACTAATCAGTTTTTCTCGAAAATTGCATAAAAATCGGTTCGAAAGATATGGCCAGTAAAAATTTCGAAAAAATGGGTTTTTTTCAAAACAACACGTGAATATTTGACGAATTAATGTTTGATATTCAAAGATCTTTTACTTCTTAAAAATTCATAAAATAACTCAAAATGAATTACATGTTCAAAAGCTGCCGTAGATGAGGTATTAAAAACTGCATTTTTTAACTTCCCGCTGTGAAAAGTGATTTTTTTTTTATATAAATAAGGAAGATATTGTTTTCAGCCCGATTAAAAAACAGAGTTTTCATCATATTTTGACGTTTAGGGGCTTAAGAATCTATTTCAACTATTGTGTGTGTGTGTGTGTTGTAAAAATGATTATAAAGTGTTTTTACCCCACGTATACATAGTCATACGCTTATAAACAACCTATAAAATAGTAGACGAATTTAGAGTAGTCGCTCCTTGTCGCCAAGTACGCGTTTATTCTCCCTCTATTTCGTCTCTCTGTCTCAAAAGTGTCCGTCCGACACTTTTTCCGTGTAAATTACTACCCGCTAAAAGCACGATAAGGAACTTGATTCGAAAAATTCCTAAAAATGAACATTCTGTTGATACTCCATAAAATATTATGAAAGAATACATATTTTTATACCTAGTGTAGTCGGGTAAAATAGATTTGTAAGACATAATTAAACGTAACTCGAATACCCATCCAGAGTTCACTACCATCCGTGACGATGTTAACCCTAGTTTAGGGCACGTGCTTTGAGTTTAAAGGGCGTCGTTACAGATTCTTTGACGTTGGTTAAATGGCGGCTCGGGGCTGTTCCGAAGGGCATTGCCATCGTTCTTTGGTAATCGGCATTTAATTACAGAAGTGCCCTTAGGCGTTTTTAACATTAATCTTAAATTAGCTCAGAATTCGTCCGGATCCATACATTCGGGTAGTTAAACGGACTTTTCTAGATTTTTTCAGATTTTTGAGCGCGATTCGATATGGAGTCCTTGTTAGTATGGTTCAGAGCTGGAATCGGCTATCCAAATCCATATGTTTATAATAATTATCCAGTCTTACATCATAATTTAAAAGATTTATAAGCTGATAAATTTAAAATAATATTATTAAGTTTCTTTTTCTACTTGCGAAATAGTTTATATGAAACCGACAAAATCGTGTTCATTTTAAATTCCTTAAGTCGACTTTTTCCAATAAATATTTATTTTAAGGCTACATGTGTGTTTTGAAATTTAATAACAACAAACATCAATCAAATACTTATAATATTTTAAGTACTCTTTGATTTTAAAGTTGCTTTTTATGAAGAGTTACAGCACGTCGCAGACAAAATATTTTTTCGGAATATTTATTTGTTCAAGTTGAAAATAACATATTCAGATTTCTAGAGAGTCATCAAAAATAATTAAAGCATGTGTTTTGGTTTATATTTTTAAGATTATTTTTTTGATACTCCATAATAAGGGTGATCGTTTAATATTATTTCTCCTAGAAAAATCAAGTCTTTTCATTCTATTAGGGCTTGAATTTTCTAAGCACACGTAATCTACATTCGTCTTAAGGTTATCTGGTGGTTATCTCCATTCATCTAAAGGTTATGTGGTCTCTGCCTATCCCTCGTAGGGATAGGCAGAGACCACAGCTCTCTCGAGGACAAACACATAGAATATTTTATTAAAGTTATAATATTGAATTTAGTTATCTAATCTGTTGAAAAAAAAGCATTTTACTCTTTACAATCTTTAATTCACGGATGGATATTTTATTTACATACGGTTCCGTAAATAAAAATGGTTATTCGACGTTTTCATCGATGCGAATTTGGATTTAGTAACTATTAATGTAATTAATAAAATCCTATGCAAACCATGTTGGTGGTATATTAAAAATGAGCCAAATTTTAAGCACCTAAAACCTACGAGCTTGCATGAAAACATTGATTGATATCAGTGAAGCAAGAGAGATATGCAAAGATCGTACCGTGTGCAAATCTATAGTCTCTGCCTACCCTTCTGGGCAAAGGGCGTGAGTTTATATTATCATTATATTATTAATGATGTTCGTTGCAATTACGAAAATTGAAAAAAAATATAAAGCTAAAAACGATCATTACCAAAGTATTATAAAGATTCAAATTATTAAATAATCCACGCATCAATATAGCAAAAATCAGAAAATACCTAGTTATATTTAGATGGTATATTGAATACATTACTTTCCAGTTCCTTAAATAGAAAAGTCATACTATTAATCGATATTCAATATTATCAAAAGTTAAAGTTAAGTTAAAGTTAAAATGATAGATTATAAATTGAATATTCGATATTTAATAGCATCAAAGGTTAAAGTTAAAGCAATTATAAATAAGAAATATATAACCATCAAATCAGTAAAACATAAAAGTGAGCGATCGTAGTCATCATAAAATTTACGGTATATTGATATGACACACACAACAATTGTTTTATTTGTTAATGTATAGAGTTCATTGCTATTTGTCAATTCGCGGAAATGAGTTTGCACATTGTCTCGTTTGTCCAGTTTTGTCGACTTAACGACTCTATTGATTTGCTACAAACTTTTGTATACATGTACCTTATAGTATGAAGACTACCATAGGATTGGTTTCATTTCAGTATTTTAGAGGATGGGTGAAGTTTGTAGTATTTTTTTTCATCGGCAACTTGACGGAACATGATAGGCTGGGAACGAGACATAGATTTGGATCCGACATTAGAACAGTAAACAAGATTCTAATACGGACCGAGATTTTTCGAGACGAAAGAGGCTGGTGACTTGTATTGTATAAGAGATGTAGAAATTTCTTCTATATCAATGTAGGAAATGAAATCTAGTGAAATATTATTTTGGTTTGCAGATACAAGTTATTGGTCTAGGTTTCGGCATAAGTAGAATTATTCCTCGTCTGTAAACCGATTGAATGATGTCCTAAAGACGTATATAAGATACTTAATCCAATTTTTCTGCGTTTGAATGAATTTTTGAATTGCCATTGTGACTTAATCAGAAGTAATTGAATCTAAACAGTGAACATTCAGTCGGATCTGAAAATTGAAATTTTGTTCTTGGGAGTCTATTGTCTAAAAATTTATAAACCTCTGACAAATTGGCAAATTTTTTATTTCCTGACACGGTTTTCCGAAACCTTGACTTTTATCGCTACAAAATACTTAATTCGGTTATGAAAACTAATTAGAAATTGTTACTTGGAAATACTCACACGATAAATAGATACTCATTTTGGGAGTCTTCAAACAGATTACATAACATCCATACGTAACCGACATAAGAAGAATCAGCAAAAAATGTATATTTGCAAAAAAAAGAAAGCTTAAAAATGAGTTTTATTTCTATTATCTTATTGGATATTTTATAAATTAGAATTAGTAGTATTGAAGTACAATACTTGCAGAATTCAGTTACTTTTATATAAATAGTTATATTATATTAAGGTCATTTAAATATAAATAATTTGACAATGTAAAAGTTGCTAAAAGAACTCTGCTGCTGTCAACTTTAATTAATCGGTATTCAATGAATGTTGGTTTTTTTTTAAACTTAAGATTCCTTCACATGTGTATCATGTTGAATTTTTCGTGACCCACGTCGTAGTGTATAGTGAACTTATTGCTATCGGTCATCCATTTTAATGATTGCTAAAAGTTATGTACAATATAAATTAGAAACTTTGTATTTTGGTTTAACAAGTATAATTTTTTTATTAAGATTCTGTTTGGCAACTAAACACGAGCTGATTTAGCGCTGAACTCTATATCGACCTATTTAATTATATTATTGTGAAAAAATTGCAGTAGCAGCAGAAACAATATCGGCAACAAGATCTTTTTTAAATACGCCTTTACAGCATTACTTTATTAAATTAACGGCCAAGAGAGATTTTTCTAATGCCGGATCCCGTACTAAAACCGTTTACCGAATGAACCCCATCGAGTCCTGTGGACCACTTGAGCGTCACTAAACTACCAATCATCCGACGGAGGATATACGAGGTCACGTAAGCGTTACGCATTACGCACGTCGACTGGTAATGTATCAGGCTAGAAGGGCAGCAGTTGACTAACGCTTTTGTGGTTCCGTTGTCGAACCACTAGCCCTTACACTTTCGCTATGCCAAGAAATGTTTGTCTGTCCGTTCGTGATTCTTCCTTCGTTCATAGATTAATGTTGCGGTCTGTGTTAATAAAGGAGAAAATAACATGATAATTCAGCTGTCAGTAAATAACGGAATATTACTCCACTTGTTTATGTTGAAAATGTGGGCTTACTTTGTTTACTAAGTCTACGCATTTTGATTGGTCAGACTGTTTTTGAAATATTGATTTATAACTTCATTTATGTTTTTGTTTACAACTAAACATGACATTTACAAATAAGTCGATAGATCTAGAAGTCGTTATATACACACACGCAATTCGGGCGTTAAAAATATTAACTATAAAAAGAAGATGCACAGTCCCGCGCTCAAAACGGCCGCGGTAAATGAGTGCTAAAACAGACAGTTTAGTACCATGGAGTTATGAAAGTGTCAACTCGAGGAAAACCATGGTACAAATAGTTCATAACTCCATGTTTAGTACTCATTGCATTCAGTAGTTCTGTCGTATCTTCCGTTACGACGTTGAAGTGTTCTGTTAAAATGCAAAATAACACGTAAAAGCTCTGAAAAGGATGGCATTTCTTATTTTCGATAAGTAAAATTTAGTTTATTTATAATAGGTGCTCAATCACGTATTATAATAAGTATTAGGTGAGTATTTTATATTTCTTTATTTAAAGTAGCATCAAAATGAGACATAAACTTTATAAAGATATAGACTTAAATGAAATAGACCTAAGCAACACCGGTCCTGTATTTTGCGTTGTAACATGATTGTTTAATAATGAATAAAATGCTCCTTTATATAAGAACAGAGTCCTCTGTTTTATTTTATTTATATGTTAAACAAATTTTAAAATTACCTTTAAAAGAAAATCATACAATAGATTAAACATATTCCATAAAAAATTGTTTATTATGTTTGAATTTGTCTTTAAAAAAATTATATAAAAGTATTATATTGTTCAAAAATATTTTAATGTTTATTTAATTGTTATTTTATTTAATATATAAACAATAAAAAAGTTTTGTAATACTGTATTCTATACACTTTAGAATTGGTCAAATTCTTTCATATATATTTTCACCGACATTATGAAATTAAAGGTTCATATTAATTTTAATTTTAGGTGATTACTAAATTATGAAGAAAAATTTACTATGATTATTCTCACATTCAACCAATAAACAAAATAAAGATTTAATGTAATATTAAACACTAAATTGTAAAAAATAGGACTTATTGTCTTCCAATAACAAAATGATCGTTACTTGTTCTCTTTGCGTTTAAAAATGAACTTTATGTTATAACATTTCGGTTGAAATGTCAGATAAAAAATAATGTTTCTTCCCCTTCTTTTCTTTGACACTGCAAAATGGCATCGTAAAATTTGAAACAGAAACATCATGTACATTTTGAGCTATTTTTTACCATCAAAATAGCACGTGGCTTTGCATCTTCTGTTTTTCATACATGTATGATTGAAAGTAATTTTTTCAAGCGACCAATGCATCAACAAGTGAAGCTCGATCAGCGAAAAAGTTCTTTTTCGAGTCTCCAGTTTTTAGGGTAAAACATTATTATGTTCTACCCTAAATATTTTTGTGTACTATAAAGCTGAAATCGGACACAATTCTTGAGTAATTCCATTGACTTATTGGCATTTGGTTTTGCTTCCTTATTTCGGGGGAAGTTCTCTCGTAGTCTTACTTCGGATTTATTAATGAAGAAACAATCACTACAAAATGAGTCCATTGCTCAAATTCAACCCCTTTTTAGACAAAAACAATTTGATGCGTGTTGGTGGACGCCGAGGAAACTCTAATTTTCTCTATGAGAAAAACCAGCCTCTGTTGGTTGGTCAATTCCAAGTCACATCGTTAACATCGTCCACACCTCATGGGCCCCTTCGAGCCGTTCACGCTGACCAATCGATTTAAGGGTTGGTAACGGCCTTTGTTAATACAGTGCCAATGCCGAGGATCGACAATGTAATGTGCTTTTCCGATTGCAAAACTGAAATATTGCTTTCTAATTAAAAAGTAAAGAATACGATAATTGACCGCAATCGGGTAAGTTTTTGCGTTTTTAAATTAAAACGAGTTGAAACACCCGCTCCGTCTCTTTTACAACACATTGAACTATCAATTCTGGACGTTGTCAACGAGACGGTAACAACGCTTGTCAAGAGTCGAGGGTGTAGGATGACTTCCTACGGAAAAACTCGCATATGTTTATTTCCAACAATGAATAATTAGACAATATATATACGTACCTTTTGTCGGGTTTCAGTACCCAGGATCAAAATTAAATACCTTACAGCAACAATGTTATGTCTATTTGATCAGTTCTTCAAATTATCTGTTCACAAATTTCAAATGCACTCGGTATTACATTACTCACTACTACTACATTCAGTTCTCCATTCGCTCTCGTGGTCCACGCATGCTGACGGGACCCCCTATCTATATACTCTTGTCTTTCTCGCCAACTAACATTCTATTCTATTCTCACATTCTCATTCTATTCAATTAATAACCAGAACCCAAACGAAACTCACGTTCGCGGGACTGGGAGTCGAATGGAAGACGGATGCCTCACATGCCACCTACACCTAACTCGGTTACTACAATGTTAACTACGTGTATACCATGTAAAGTTTACCTACTACCTGCTCTCGCGTTAATAGTGTCACGTAGTTAAGTCGCGTCCGGTTAATTTGTTCGATAAAACGTTGAGCTCAACACACTGCATCATATTCACTCGAAATTGTACGTGGTGGCGATCCAAAGAACGCTTAGATTTTTTTTCTTTTGGCAGAAATCTTTGTTTCCAGAAAAAGACACTTTATATGGATAGGTTGAAAAACAAAATTGTTTTATGGTACAAATCATCAATCATCATCGACAAATGTTTCTTTCTCCAAGACGTATGTTTGTTTTAACAGTTTCTATTCTAGCGTAAGCTGCACTTACATAAGGGTTTTTAAGGGTCGATATCAAAATGCGTGTACTAACTCTGGCTCGTGACACCGGACGCAAAAATGAAGTTATTTGGTATTTGAGGAAATGCGCGCCGTCGTCGGCCAGATGTCATACTTTTCATTTTTTTTTTTTGAAGTTATACTTCTTTGGCACGTTATGAGAGTGAATTTGTAGCCGCACAAACGACATGATGAAGTTAGCCACAAAATAGAAATAATAAAAAATATATTTTGAATAATATAGTTACAATACTGAGTGTTCATACTATATAGTACATAGTACAGAGTGTTCATGCTATATATTACATAGTACTATATCATAACACTTTTTGCAAAATATAGTATTCATATGAATAATAATTTTTATTAATATTCTAAAATTATTATTTATTAATTCAATTTTATAATATTATCTATCATTATTTGTCAACTTTATACATAAACACATTTGTAAACTTTAACATTGAAAAATTGTGAAAAATTAAGTTTTTAAATATTAGAGACAACCAAGTGTAAATATATGATATATTTCTAACGAACTTATTATTTCTAACAAATAATTGAATAATAAGTATACACACCTTTTAAATGTATTTGACTCATTCATATAATGAATAATGATTATATATTTGTACTGTATTGTTATATTGTTACGTTAATAAAACATTTTCAATTAAACAAAATCGTTTTGATTGATTTTAATATTTATTGTCGATTACTACTGCATTTGAGTTATTTTAAATATTATTCATACGCCAAAGAATATAACCTCTAACGTACATAACACACACTCTTTTAGGTATTTGAATAATTAACACATATATAATATAATAAATTATATTATTTATACATTCTGCTTGATTGTACGTTGGTGTTTGGACTTATGATACTACCGGACGAATTTATAAATATACATAAACCGGTTTTTATGGATGAAGTTGAAAATAAGTTTATGGTTAATAATAATAATATATTATACTATTTTAGATATGTAGATGACGTATTCATATGTTGGTTAGGCAATTCATGAGAACTAGAATTATTTCAAATTTATATAAACTGGGTTACCCGTGTGAATACTTTGCATCGATAATGGTCAGTTACGTAATTTAATAAAGTAGAAAAAAATAAAAGTAAATCTTTATTAATTTTGAATATTTTATTTTAAAAGTAGTAAGAAAATTAGTTTTCTATTAATATTATATAGAGTATTATAGACGCACTATTTATTGTCTTATATATTTATTATTTAATATTTCATACCGACAAAAAAGCACCTTATAGAAATAATAATATATAATGATAGTATACACCAAAAATTCAATTAAAACTAGAAGAAGAAAGAAATAGTTCAAAAACTATTTGGAATCATAAGAAATAATAATAACTATGAAGTTATAATATGTAGAAAACCTACCTGCATAGATATGAATATACCATTTTCTTCTTGTCATCCACGGCTACATAAAATGGCAGAATACAGATCTATGATGCATTGGTTATTTACTATTACTCCCTAGAGTTAAACAACATGTATAACATAGCATTAGCAAATGGATACAGTAAAAAATGCACTGATTTACTCATTAATAAAAGACAAAAACATTTTAAATAAGAATCCTATCCAGTGCAAAAGAATATTAGACTATGTAGCGACTATAGCGTGTGGCACGATATCGGACAAGATTTCAAAAATACTAAAAAAAGGCAATATTTATACGATTTTTAAGACAGACAACAATTTAAAAAAAAATGGTCGCCTGCAAAGTCGGTTTACGACTGATAATTTTACGTGATAACGTCATAAGAAAACATTTTAATTTAATTATTTTAATTTACAATTTAATTATTATCCCTTGCCGCAGTTGTTGTTGTAATAAACAATGGAAACCACATTAATTTATCCCTTCACTTTATAAACAGTTGACAAAACAGTTTACGTGTAGGTTGTGTGCGGCCGCTGTCTCTCTTCTACTCGGACGCGTCGGCCGACGGAGTGGAAGAGAGATCGCTCGTTCCGCGCTCTCGCTCGCACGCTCGGCTCAGGCGGAACGCGACAATGAGTCATGCTTTTTCGTGCGTGTAGCCGGCCTTCGTAGATAAGAAGTTATCACGTCAAAAACATTGTGTAATAATGAAGATAGACTGCATAAAAACAAAAAATGGGGAATATATAAATGTGTGTGGCAAATGACAACACAATGGATTACATAATGTGCTCGACTTCCTACGGGTTTTTTCCTGCAATAGTTTTATATATGATTGTATTTCTATATAACTGGTATAAAAAGAGCTATCCTCAAGTTCCTTGCTCGTTCTTTTTGAGGGATAAACTGCCTTACGAACGAGAGGTAATTAAAAAAAGTGGAAATAATAAAAATATAATTCAAAACCTGTAAATTCTTTAAATGTTATGTCGCATTTTGAGTGTTGTATTATAACGTACGAAATAAAGATATTTTGAATGCAAGTCTTTTTATACAGGTCAGACTGGACGTTTTTTTCGAAAATAGGTACAAATAACATATTTCGAATTATTAAAAAACAATAAAAGAGATAAATCTAATTTTACCAACCATTTGATAGAGACCGTTCACGAACTTAGTCATAATTACGAATTGATATTTTACATGTGTTTGAGAAAGGCTTAAAATTAAATGTTTTGGAGTAGTTTCAAATTTTAAAGCATAAAAATAGGAATGGTATGGTTAATGTTCAAATTAATATTTATAAATGGTCATTATTCGATGCTTGCCTGTGACCATATTGTCAACTATTCGGTGGCATCGAAATAGAAAAGCATAGAATTATAATTTCGAACAAATTTACGTTCATTCATAGCACATAAAGTTTCACAAATGTAAATGAGGGTATACGGCATATATTTAAAGCAAATAAATCGCTTCAAAGGATCTTATTATTGTCTATTTTAGGTGAACATCCGTACGGCGGCGAAGCCAATATCGTATACCACGCCTACTACGAAGCCAACTTCCTTTGGTCATTTTGTTTATGGTAGGAATACGTATATATGATTTTTACCGCGATGTTGCGTGGTAGTTGCGCTGTGACAACCGACGAGCGCGTCTGTCAGTGATTGTCGGCGACTGTTGGTGGAGGGGGTTTGTGTCGCCTTTCACGTATCACTCGCTCCATGACGTGCATCAGATGAGGTGGTTGGGAGCGTGTCCGTCGATAATTTTAACTTTGGTATCGATTTTTATCTGCTTTGCGGCATTAAAAGCTGTTTTAAGCAAAGAAATATGACCTATATCGAAAGTCATTCCAACAAGAACTTTAGAAGTTATTTTGAAAAAATATTTTGTGTTCATTTTTCATTGACGATCTCTCGAATGAACCGACCGATTTTGACACAGTTTACATTCTAGCATTCCATGTTGCTGTCTACACAGAAGACTTAACTAGCTCTTGGAATTCGTCGGTAGAACAGTTTAAAAAATATTTAAAGAAAAACACATTTTGGGGATTTTTTACTTGAATTCAAAGCACCACATCTTTGTGAAGTCATAAAGGAGTGGTGCTTTGAATTCAAGTATATATCAGTACTGCTCTATCATCCAAAAGTTATTTATATAATATTTCCCTGTATGAACAACTGGTTCTTTCATTCCAATCGAAATTTCAATTTACGACGAGGTAATGATATGAACAGGAAGTCATGTACAAGGTTGTTTACTGATCTTTTGGAAGAGCGTTTTGTTTTAAATGCAACAGTATTGCCGTTTTAAAATTCGCAATCCTGCTCTTATAGATAAATGTCACGCGTTTGATGTGTTTTACGAGTTATGCTTGTCTTAATGTATGCATTTGAAAAATTAGGTATGACTCGCCTTTAAAAATATTAAGGAAATTTCTTAGTAAATTGGAGAATTTTTTTTGGAATCATCATGTTTTCATTGATTTTTAATTTTTTTTACATTGCGTGAGTACGTGCGCGAGTACCTCCGCGCGCGCGTTTTGTATGTTTGTGTGCACGTGCATGCGTGCATGCGTTGTATATGAAGGTGTAAACTTTTCATAACTTTTCAACTGAAAAACGTTTATGACAATTTAAAGTCGTCAACTTAAGTTAGACTTTATGGAAATTCAAACTGATTCGGCTTGAGATATTTGAGGAATCTTAAAAATAAAATTTGGAGAAAAATGTTTTTTGAAAAAAATTTTGGAATACTGTTCCGATCGATATCAAAATCCATTCAGTCCTTTTTCTTGCAAAGTAGCATCGATTGCTGCAAACCGCATAAAAATCGAGAAACTTGTTCAAAAGTAGGAGAAAACTTTTCAAAATTTTTTGTCCAAAACTTAACCAGCCGTTTTTCACAAAAAATAAGTAGATCAACTTAAACCGCATCAAAATCGGTAGTTTCGTTCGAGAGGTAATACGGTTAATGAAAAATCGGATAGAAGATTTTTTTGTCAATTGTCAAAATAACTTGAAATTTTTGATGGATTGATGTTTGCTTACTCGGTCATCTTTTCTGCTTAAAAACTAAATAGATCAGTATCGAATAACGTGTTCGAAAGATATCAGTGCTGATATAAGAAAATAACAACGCTTGCTAACTTTCCGTCATGGAAGTGTCTATATATGGGGAAGATACTGTATTCAATTTTTAAAATAAAGTTTTCGTCAGATCTTGACGTTTCAGGATCCTAGGAATCCATTTTAACCATTTTAGAGTGATCTCTGAAAGTTTGTATGTGTGTTGAAAAATTTCTTCCAAAAAGTGTTTTTTATAATAATTTTTTAACTGTTTATTAGCTATTTATTAGCTCTTCTGTTTAGAAAGCAACGTTGATTGGTCTAAAATTCATCAAAATTGGTTGGTTCGTTCAGTGCGATCGAATCGAGATCGAAGTGGTGGTGGCACTTTAAAAAGGAGCCAAATTTTGTGATACGAAACGACGAACTTTCAAGAAACGATTTGCAAAAGTCAAAGAATCAAGATAGATAAAATTAATAGTTAAACACCATCCAAATACATATAATATATATATATATATATATATATATATATATATATATATATATATATATAATATATATGTATATATATACATATATTATTTTTTGATAATATATATATATATATATATCAACAGACATGCAAACTTACTGTCTCACTCGAAAATGATATAGGTATAGTTTATTTGTACCTTTGTATATATCTGCATTACGTGATTTAATATCGCTTCCAATACAGAACCCTAAAACTTACGTGCGTCGATGACTCCAATAAAAAAAAACACAACCTGAATCGCCGGTCGAGCCTTGAAATAAAATGCACTAATTCCTCCGTCGCGGCCGGTCCGTCCTTAAACTTGTGCGCGCCGGCGCAGTCGCGCGTGCGGGCCTTGCGTCGACGCGCGTCGACTGTTGAAATGGTAAATGAATAAGGTGCATGTTTTATTTTTACGATATTAACTTTCGTGACTGTTTGTTTTATTTGCGGCCGGTGTTTTTGTTTTTTTTATTTTTTATTTATTTCGATCCATCAGGACGCACCGCATTTTCCAAAAGTGAGTATTAATAAACTGATGTCAATAAATATGTATATATATATTTTTTAGTTTTTCAGTTCATGCTCGACTGCATATAAAGTCACTGGAGATAGGAAAATTGATATCGATTGATATTTAACATGCCGGTCGTATTATGTAGTCGTGCGCGTAGTTAACACGAAAGTATCTGACATTGCTACCCCCTAAGAAGTTACAGGAGTTCAATAAATGAAAATATGCTTTCCTTATATATTTTCTGGCTTTTTGAAGGGTTGTCCTTTTCCGTATTCAGATCTACCCCACTTTCGAACGTACCCTCCTATGATTTTCTTTGATTCCGATCATCAGGCCTTCCACTCTTGATCACTACCGGATTTTCTGACCACCCTCTTTACTTATGTGATGACAACGTTGCATAATGATGATTTAATGTGCTTGTTGATGCAGAGTATTTATTTGGATTAGATTATTTGGATTAGGAGATTGATTTAATTTAAAAAATTGGACATTTGGTCCGAAGTGAATATTGAACCTGATGTCTTCCGGTTCAAACGGGTATCGCTTTTAATGACTGAGCTTCACTAACTCATTGTCCTTGTATTATCATAAATCTATATAGAATTTACATTCAACGACAATTACAATGTTGTCGTGTAAAATAATATAATTTATAACAGGAATGAAGTAAATAGTAGTTGTTACAGTTTTCAGGAGCCTTGTCGTATAAAATTTTCATATCTTCGTCGAACGAATTGAATAAATTGGTACCTATATAAATTAAAATTGTTTTGATCCACGCTTTCAAATAAAAAATCTCTGTTTGTTTATGGTTTATGTACTACAGAACTTATTATAAATCGCGATCAATCGCTTTTTGCTCTCAACAAAAGAATAATCTTATTTAAAACAATTCACCACTGTTCCAGGCATGTATTGTAATAAATGTGGCATAATCTATATATATATATATATATATATATATAGTAAAATTAAATGTCCGTTTGACAGTCTGTCTGTTTTTTCGGGCCGATCACTGAAACAATCGAACTGGTTATATAAATAATTATAAACTCACGCCTATTTCCCATAAGGGGAGGCAGAGACTGTAAGATTTCCACATGCTATGATATGTATAAATCTCTCTGATTATTGTATACAAGTGGATGGGAGACGGTTGTCTATGTTTATAATACAATTATAATGGTTTGAAATCTGTATATTGAACGCATTTTTAAAACATTCAAGGTAAAACATTATTATTAATACAGAAGCTAGATCAGTATTTCTTTTTAATATTTATGTTTGTCGGGTCCACTTATGAATCTAATCGTCCAGTGACCTCTATTCGAACACGCACAAAAAAAATATCATAGTCTTTCAGCCGTTGAAAGGGAGTTTTGTAACTAAGGCACGTACAGAAAAATGTCATATATAAAGATGACAATCATTTTCCATTCCCGATTCGACTCCCGCGCACGATCTAAATCCCGGTTCCAATTTCGATTTGGTCCCTATGAAACCGACAGTGCGATTAGAACTGAAATCGGTGGAAAGATCTAGATCGGTATCTTGGTATAAAAAATCAGTCTATGACTAGACGGGCGACGTCGCGGGCGCACGGCTAGGACATCATAAGAATCATGCGAATAGTAAAAAAAATCAGGGTTACAAAATTAAAATTGGCTAGGGTGCGGTAGGGTCGACGCTGCGTAGTGTTTTGATCTTTTTTCTGTGGTACCTTGATTTCGGGCGTATGCATTGTTATGGAATCGAGTCAAGCGCGTGAATACGTTTACATATGGATGGTTCTGACAGTTCTTATTCGCATGACGCAAATAAGAACGAATAAAATATGGTAAATTGATGGTATAAGCAGATTAATGTGGCGGGAATATTTTGGAAATAAGATATTGCGCATGTAGTTCATTGTGTCAACGTGTTATTTAGTTTGATCGTATTAGCAACTGACAGTCACAATATGACTTCAAGAATTATAATATAAATTAGAGGAACTCTTTAGTCTCACTTGGGTAATTTACAATTTTTAATAATTTTTAAATGATTCTGTTTGTTTATATATGTCTTTTTATTTAACTCGATAACAATAATAATCAATATTCGATGCCGAACTACATACATATAGACAAAATAAAATTGATAAAAAAATAAACAAATGATTCCAGTGTAGAATAAAACTACCCCGAAAACTTAACCGATTAATTATTGTCGTAAAGCGTATGAAATCATGAACAGGCGCAAATCAAAGTTTAGAACTTTTAAGTGATACCAAATTTAATTATAAAAACCGATATTATCATTTAGATACAATGGGATAGAATAGATAGAGATAGAACACCAAATTTTCCTAGTTCTCTTAATTATATCGATTTCTGACCAGAGCACTTTTTCAAAACAGAATCGATCCTGTGCTTGATTAAATGACTTTAAAATTTTTTTTTTGTGTAATAGATGAAAATTTCATATACATATAATTTTAATAACAAGACCATTTTTTATTTTTCTTTTGCTATAGATAAAAAATAGTATCAAATTAAAAGCCAATTTTTAAATCCAGTATCGAATATACGCCGACAGTTTCCTACCGAACCCTAGCGTGTGTGACGTCACAATGTTAGATTCCACTTAGCTTTGCATACAGCTGATACAGTGTTTAGAATTTTAATCGATTACGTCTTATAATCGTCAATGTTATTTGTAAATATATAAAAAATGTCCAACGTTGAAAGTTATCGTTTTTTTTGTAGTTATCGTTTTTAAATGTTCCACAAGATGTTAAAGGTAGAAACAAATGGTTTCAAGCGTTGTGACAAACTAATCCCAAAAAATATCGATTTTTTTAATTGTGTATGCCATTTTGATCTATTATATTAATTATTATTTATGTAAACGTATAAATTGAACAATATAGTTCGACAAACAAAATTTTTGAGTAAACTTTAAATCATAACTTTTAAAATTACAGCATTGAAAAAGAAAATCATAAACTTTTTTTAATATTAATAATAATAATTAATTTATAAATAGCTAGCAACTTCAATACGTGTACTTCACTTCATCGAAGGGTCAAGTAATGCTAATGCATGTTTGCAACCACCCGTACATCAGATATAAATATATAAACATTGTTTATTATATTAAACAATTTATGTTTTCATTAAACCATGTGTCACCTGCTGCAACTGCACATTCTTGACACGGAACGTCTTGAACTTTCGTCGACTTCTCATTAATAATTAAAGTAACTGAGTAAGATTTGCCCCGAAATCGATGTTCTGGACTTACGCGTCCTCTAGCTAAATATCATAAATATATCTACATCGGGTCTATTGTTACAATTGGCCTTTATAAATCCTTAGTCATACATGACCCATTCATATTAGTTGCTGGCTGCTGGCTGTTGTGCGATCGTCAGATGCTTCAGGATATTTGTGTATATTATATAAAATCGCAGCCATAAATATATACAAGAGACTTGTATAAATATCCGCTCAACAGGTCATATATAAAATTTTATATGGCGTTAAAATCCGTAACGACTGCATATAAACCGCTGTTAATAATCCATAGACATTCTCCTTTATTTTACAGTGATAGATAGGATAACAGATTAAACGCGTTTATTACATAAAATGGAATGTATGAAAATAAAAATGGCGTAGGTACTGAATAATTTAACGCCATAATTTATATTTTTTAAAAGAATAAGTTTGAATCTTCTTCGTCTCGGTGAGGGATGACATTCTTGCTTGATTTCTACGTCAGATTAGAAAACAATGCGGGTCAAAAGGATTTTTTTTTATGACAAACAATAGTAATTAAGTTTTTCATATCAGCGTTGACGTCTTCAGTGACATAAATTAAATGAGACATTGAAATGCAAAATATTCAAAACGTTTACATAGAATCGTCGTACGTAAAATGTGTATGTTTTTTTTTTTTTGTAAAATATCTTCATATTTCAAAATGTCAATTTTAAGTATCTGCCGACAAAAACAAGGAATATTACAAGTGCGTCTGTGATGTAAACGAACGAAGGAGATGAAGCTACGAATTACGTTTATATTAAAATATTTTCGTACAAAATATTTAGTTTTCGGATGCGGATTGGTTGGCTGTTAACGAGCGCTGTTATCGTGTAAGAATTGTCCACACCACAGAATTTTCATGGTTTGGTAATTCAAAAATATACGTATTTATAATATAATGATTACATTGATGTCATATGATGGATATATTTGGACGAATCAAGGAGAAAACGAAGTTTTTTATTAGATTAGAAGTATCAGCTTCCGCTTTTCGTTTCGCCTAGTGAGTGAGAGTTCCGGTGGTCCACTCCCCTCACCTCCCTCCATCAGTTCGATCCCATCTCAATTAGATATGCTTTTCCCTCCAAGAGGCTGGTAACGCTGATGACTCCTCTGGCGTTGTGAATGTCCATGGGCAGCGGTGACCACCTACTCTCTGATGGTACGTCTACTCGGTTGCCTCTCGAATATCCAATAACAAAAAAATATGGTGTTAAGAGTTATTGTCATTGTTACAAATGGCTTAATGTGGAGTTTCAAAGTTTTATGATGTACCATGATTTATGTAATATATTCTATCGAGTCAATATAAGTAAATGTGGATAAAAGTACATAAACGCTTTCAGTATCATAAGAGGTACCTTCATTTACCCCTATGCTTGTTGTATATATTCTAAGACAAATGGTTTTTATTCAACATAAACTACAGCCATGCGTCGCAGCTGACACGCAACAATTAATATATTTCTGTACTTATGAAGTAACATAAATTACAGTAGGTACGTGTTTATTTGAGGAATAAATAGTTTAGAATCGAATTTATTGAAATATCGACTGGAGGCGGATTCGCCCGATTCAGCTTACTGATTTGAGCGTCACGGCTCAGTTTCGTTCACTGCCCGGATATAGGTAGTGTGCATGGTGCGCTTAAAGAAGTTTCCACTTCAAAAAAACTCATAGCCGACTCACTCCTAGCCAGAGATAAAACCTACCGACTTGAAAGACCACACTAACTGATTTCCCATTCACGATGTCTAAGACATGTGCATAGTGATGGGACTGGGAGTTTTTTAAATCGTTATTGAGTTTTTTAGTCGATGTCTTGTTTTAACGATCGGGGCAAAACAATGGCTACATACTTTTTATACGTTCCTGTTAACATCGTATGAATATATCTATCGATGAGTTCTTATATACTTCGAATTCACTGTGTTAGATACATCCTAGTTAGTGTCAGCATACTATAAATCGTTAAATAGATCGAAAGGTTGACTCAATATTAGTTAATTGAAAGGTTTTGAGCTTGTTGTGAAGAGCGATTTTTTCTTTAATTCTGAAGTTCCAACTGTAAAGAAATAGTACCTAGTTATAATGATTCAAGTGCAATTTGTAATTATCAGTTTTAGCTATTTATTCAATATAAATGGGTATGTGTGATTTTAAATTTTTTTCTTATTTTATTTTTTATTTTTTATAATAATATTCCCATGAAATGAAGCCTAAACGATACCCCATCTAAAGCAAAATTTTCCTGTAAAAAACCCATAAAAATCCGACTAATCATTAATAAAGATCGACATGAACAAGTGAGGTTACGTGCGTAACGAAGATGAAATGCGATTACATTAAAAAATCTCTCTCCATTCCATCTCTAAATTTTCCCGCTATTTTTTGAAAAAATTGAGCTTAGGGCGCTCAATAGCATATTATAACGGTTTTGTGTTTCAACTCTTTGAACTCGAAAAATGATAGACAACTGTACATGTTTACAAGTGGTTTTGAATTCGAAAAGATCAATACTACGAAAGTTACGTTTTTCATACAAGTTTTTGTACTAATTCTCTTTTGTTCTATTTTATTTATTTTTTTTTATAAAATATAAGACAGAAGTGGCACATAGTTATGTTGGAGAAAGAAAGATTTTTTTCCTCCACAGCGGAAGAAGCCGCAAGGTGGAAAAAAGTCATTCTTCCTCCGAGATGACTTCGTGTCGTTAACAAACACTCCACTTTTTGTACTGAAAAATCTAGACGGTCTAGATTTTAGACCGCTTTGACACACCCAAAAAAAAAAATCAAGAATAGCCATTTACTCATAAATATTATTTTTTATTACATAATTTCGCCAAACTCGTGCGTAAATTATTTGTTTTTGGTATATTTACAATTTCAAATTCAAAATTTCTTTATTTTGTAAGTTATACTATAACACTTGAAATACATTATGACATTTAAATAATTTGCGGTTTTTTAATATTACTACTTTTTTTTTATTACCACTAGTTCGAAAGGCAGTTATCCCTCGACAAGAACGAGCAAGGAACTTAAGGATAGTTCTTTGCAAACCAATCACATAGAAATAGAATCTGTATATATAAAGAAGTATGTGTATATTATGAAATCGATAGACTCAGAAGCTATTTGACCGATCATTATGAAAATTGGTATATATATGTATTTTTTTACGGAGAAGGTTTTTATGCTATTCCCATTGACGTAGCTCGCCATCAGGCGGAGCTCCATTGCATCGGCTTTTTCTTCCTTCGACCGATTATCATGAAAATCATTACGTATAATATATATATTTTACGGAGAAAATGATTATGCTATCCCCATTGACGTAACTCACCGCCAGGTGGCGCTGCAATGTACCGACTTCCGTATCGTTTAACTGATTGTTATGAAATTGTTGGTTGTGTACAACCAGATATACAGTTTAATCTCTAAATAATAGAGAGGTCATTTAAAATGATCGTGTGGGAAAAGTATGAATAAACGCCACGAACGCTTCTAAAACGGTCTAAATATCGTAGTCCATGCGGGCGGAGCTGCGGGCAAAAGCTAGTAATATATAAAAATATTGGAAGAAATAGAAACCTGTAGCAAGTCGAGCTAATTACGTTAATTTATCCTCTAAACATTCAAAGATTTTAAAATACCCTTTTGTGTAAAGTATTTGCCTAATAAATACTTTCAATTTGTATAAGGGTAAATTTTGTATATCCACAGGAATCATATTGAACATGCGCACACAGAGCCCCCTAAAGGAATTCTTGACCTTATGAACTAACACGTAAGCATAGTTTATTATCATTTACAATAAGTTCCAAAGTTTAAAGTTTCAAAAACGAGGGGGGGTTTTCTATAAAAATACATAGATAGACAGTTTAATTTCTTTAATTCGTGCAACTGAAGCTATTAAAAACGTGTTAAAAAATATATAATTCGAACGGCCAGTGACCTGTATGTAAATATCAGATAAAATTTTTCATTTGTTCAAATGTTTGCTGTATAACTCCGAAATTATTGGCATACGAATATTAATGTTCACTTTGACAAAGCTAATTTTTGCAAGCGGTGAGTTAAAACTTACGGTAAGTTGAAAGGTTATTTATCGCGTTGCCAGCTAACGAAGTTTTTATTTCACCAATAAAGTTTTACGATTTTACGTGGAAATTAAGCGAAGATTTTTCGAACTCGCTTTTTTTATGTGAAAAAAAGGATAATTTGAATATGCTTTTTTATGTCAAAAAAAAGGTAATATATTTTTTCTACACATGTCATAAAATTCAATGACTCTCTTTCTGTTCCTCCGTATTTATGTCTTTCTCGCGAGATACCACTTATCCGATTTAGAGTTTTTTTTATTCATACCTATTTTATCTAATCGGATTATATTTTATTAGATAATTTAACGTACGATATAAGCGGTGACGATAGTCGTGGATCAAAACGAAAAAAAAAAAACGCTTTTAGCACGCTTAAATGAGTCACGCCGAGTAAGTGGTAGAATCATACTGTAATCAATTCTAATGCAATATGAGAATGAACATTTTCGACTGGTGAGATAAAACTTCCGCTGTAGTGTTTCGTCCAGTGAGTGGGAATTCCGGCGGTCCACTCTCCCCTGCATCATCCCACTTTCCATCCATCAGACGTTTTAATCCTACCCAAGAGGCCAGCACCGAACTTGTGACCGAAACTGATGACCCTTCTAGGGTTGCGAGTGTTCATTGGCAACGTACACCACTTTATTTGTAGTGGATCACAAGTGCGTTTGCCTCTCGAGAATCCTATAAAAATAAAAGACATATGTCAAATTAATGTAAAAAATAATTGTAGCTCTGAAAAAGATCATCAAAATAATTGTGCTAGCATATTTCTATCTTCTAAGGATGACCTAGAATAAGCACTTTTAGGATTCCGTAGTCAACAAGATAGTATTATAGTTTCGTCACGGCTTAGCTCAGGAGACACTTAGTACTAAAAAGTTGTAATTTAGAATACATAAAAGTTTTAATTACAACGAAGAAGTAGTAGAATAAAACACGTAAAGTGTGATGAGTTTTGTTTCTCGTCTATGAAATTGTGTAGTGTGCCGTTGGATAGCACATTCAAAAACATTATGGGTATGCGAAAACCATTTATCGTTTCAGAGGTCCGTTCGCTAAATATTGTCTTAAAGAGCTAATTTTTATTAGAATCAAGTTCGCCCCTATCAGGTGAATGGCTGTTCTTGGATGTGCGGATATATTCGCGGCGGTAGTATACATAACGAAGTCAAAAACAAAACTAACACAACTAAGCAGGCGTTAGAAGGTAACGAGTAATAGTCGACCAACTTGAAAAATGTACTTGGAGAAATGAAAAGCAAAACTTTGTACAAAGTCTATAGAAAATTACTTATACGACGTTGTCGGTTATGTAAACTAGGTTGTGAATATAATTTTATGAGCCCTGTAAAATTATGGAAATGCAAAATCATAGCACCCTCAGGACGGGTGTTATGCGGGCCCGTTTTGAATGCTATCAGCCGTTAAACCATGGACTCAATTAATTGTAGGTCTATAGTGTCAAACAAAAAGCCCTCATCTAAGTCAGTATACTGTGACGGGCAACTACGAAACCATACACTGCGCGTGGCACGAGAAGCACTTGACCGGATTTTTTTCGTCTTAAAAATAACAACCAGAGGTCGTTGGCGGCCGACGACCGCGGGTGGGAATAGATTTTCATAGTATTTTATTTATGAAAAAAAAAAAAACTTAATGATTCAGCAGTTCACGTGAGCAGAGCCGCCGGTATAGCTAGTTAAACATAAGAACCATTAAGTGCTGAATTAAGCAATAATGTTTAATTAGTTGTAAATTTCTTGTTTATATGTTTGTTTTTTCAATTAAGCATATAAAATACATTCCTGCAAACGGTCTCCCAATTAGAACTTAGCCTTTTATTTGAATAATAAACACCTCCATAGTTGTATGTGTGACAATTTGATATCGTTGGTGACGTTAAAATTAATTGAATTGTTTGTTTTGTGTTTTCATATTCGTTCTGATAATATGCCATAAGGATATCATTTGCATCCTATATACAATAAGGATCACATTTAATCAGGCGGGAGTTCCTATTGCGTCTTTACGTGCCCATTTTTTTTTTAATAGTGGATCGAGGGGCAATCGACTGTGTGAGTCACCAAAAAGCAGATCGTCACTGCGGCCCATGGACACACGCGACTTCAGAGGAGTCACCAGTGCTGTGCCGGCCTTTTGAGTACGAATAGGATATCTGATGGAAGGGCGAAAGGCTGATGGAGGGGCAAGGGGCGGGGTGATGGAGGGCCAAATGCAGCAGCGGAGGCCGCTGCTTCACGTCTGTATCCTGTGAGAGTGTAGCATTTTAATGGTCGAATTTTCTCATTTTTGTGTTTTAGCCAAGTTGACTACAACACGACTCTATCGTAAAGAGTTTAATTTTCGCCCGCGGCTCCGACGTGGATTTAAATAGGTTGATGACGCTGTCAATGATGATTTCGATCTCGGTTCCGCTTTCAATTACAATGCCGGTTCCGATTTCTGTCTTAGATTCAATGCCGATGAAATTATTCTGGAGAAACGAAAGTTTTACGACGAATACACACTTGTTGCTGCTATTCTTTTTTCATCACGAAACGATGTCGCTAATGCTCTCGACCCCGATCCCTGTCCTGCTCGCGGTTCCGATTTCCGACCGATATTGAACTTGAACCTTCCTTGAAAACTGCTGTTATCAATAATCAATCGGCGTCAGGAAATATTCGTCGCACATCAAGCGACCAAAAGCTAATATATTTGAAATTTATAGCCTATATGTTGTTTTGATATATTAGCTGTAATAATGCAAAGTTTTACTGAAATTCATTCAGTAATTTTTAAGTTAAAAAGTGACGAACATCCATCCATCATCGCCGACTTTAAGGTTTATAATATTAGAAGGACAAGTTCGTATCTGCACATGTTATTATATAAACAACTGTAGCTTCGATATAACAATTAGAAAATTACCTCAAGAGCAAACAAGATTAACACTCATGCCATTCCGAATGCGTCTTGTCAAGGTTGATGCAATTATGTGCGTGAACACGGTTCTCAACAATGCCACTTGAATATAATTATCACGTTATATTTTTAAATGGCACACACTTCGATGGAATTCCCGTGCATAGATATATATATAAGTGTAATATTATTCTTTTCAGCTGCCAAATCTAGATTTCTCTATGCTTGAGTGATAAAGGAAAATAAGGAATTAACATTGAAACTGTTGTAACAGTCGAATATGAATCAGGGCTTAACTTATTATGTTTTAGATGTTGATGCACATAAATTTCTTGTTATCCTTGATTTGATTTGGTTAATGTTAATATGACAAATTTGAAATTCAATGTTGTCGTAGGATGTGTTTAAATAAAACTATGTTATCTCAGTAATTAACTTACAACCGGTATGACTTAAAACCAGTACCAATTTTTAATTGTTCATTTTTATAAAGCAAAGCTTAAGTATATTTAATTGTAAGTAAATTACCATATTAGTTCAAATTCAAATTTAAATTCAAATTCAAAATATCTTTATTTCATAGGCTACAAAATAACACTTGAAATACGTCATCATTTTTTGCGAATTTACACTTTACTGCTCGTTCGGAAGGCAGTTTTCCCTCAAGAAGAACGAGCAAGAAACTTAAGGGCAGCTCTTTTCTAATTTGCACATACATAGCCAAAACAAATACGGAACCATTAGTCTTCTAAATATTCAGAAATTGCATAGTACCCTTTTTTACTGAGTGATTGTTTAATAACACTCTTAAATTTATGTAGGGGTAAATCTTGTATATCTACAGGAACCTTATTGAACAGAGCCCTCTGAATGAATTTGAGACTTTACTTAGTCGACTAACATGTGAATTCAGTTTATTTTTATTTCTGGTATTTAGATTATGTCGACTACTATTTCTTTTAAACATTTCTAAATTTTTTTTACATATAATAAATTTTCATAAATGAATTGAGATGCCAGGTTAAAGTTCCAATTTCCTTAAACTTATTTCTAAGGGACGTACGAGGTCCGAGCTTGTAAATTGCGCGAACGGCCCGCTTCTGCAGCACGAAAATTTTCTGAATATCCGCGGCGTCTCCCCAGAGCAAGATACCATACGACATCAGACTATGGAAACAGCCAAAATAAACCAATCTGGCAGTTTCGACGTCCGAAAAGTATTTGATATACACTTTCACTTCGTAACCCGATTTTGCTTTCGCTGTCTCGATGTAGATTCCAATATCTACTCGTTCAATACTATAAAACATTTTACTGCAACAAACAAACAGACCTGATTGTCCTTCGGGATATTTGAGCCGGTTCATGAATATTTCATATCTACGGTATTTAAATAACGGCCATTATATATGCAAAACAATTGCAGGTATTGCCGCGTCTACAGATAACGAGTCTACTAGAGGTCGCGACCTTGACGATATCGGGTCTCATTATAACCGCTTCGAGTGAACTCGCTATCGGGAGTATTATAAATATGTTGTAGGCCACTCGGATCCGGTACCGCCAGACGGCGATTCGTTGATCCGCTATAATTGATAAAGGCCGCGAAAGCGCCGCCGGTCGGATGAAGGTTTTGCGTGCGAATACGTTATAGAGTATATGCAGTTTGATAGGAAGGTTGGCAAAGTCCTATATTATTTTTTTGAGATGTTCCATTTCAAAGATTTATGTGTTTTATTTTTAATCATAATTTTATAGTATTTTATTATTCCTTCATACACTGAACGCCGGTAAATCTAGCCCAGCGGCTTCTTCGTACGTCTTATAAGTTATTCTTAGTTCTGTTCCTTGTCCGTATACAACAACTCTCCCTTAATAGGGCTTGTGACGTCACAGAATCAACTTCGTCATCGTGCAGCTCCTCTGTCTTCTCTGTCACTTCACTTTGACCCGCCGCGTAAATTGTGCCAAGCGCGCGCATACTTCCGAAACCTGCGGAAGTTCATCCGAGAGCCAACGAGATCCGCGTAGTAAACAGCACTCACACCCATCACCTGTTGTCGTCGTACAGCGGACATGATCACAAAACGTGGTGCATGTCCTTATCGGTCTATTCAAACAGGCATACACTTGATTCATTCATTCATTCTTGATCAATGGCGCATTTGCGATTCGGCCCATATGGCCATGATGTCGGAGGGGCTCCGGGGAGGTGGTGGGCTGTCCCTTTATACAATTTAGTGGGCTATGAACATTACAAAATTCAACGTCTCTCTGTCAATCTGTCCGTTTATGTCCTAAGCAATCGAGTAACTCACATTTTTTTAAAATTTATAATTACGTTATCTGGCCAGGTTATAAGATATATTATGTTACTCAAAGTATCGTACGTAATAAACAGTGACTATGTTGGTGAATGAAGTTGGAGAAAAGACGTTTCTGGGATGCTTATATGGCTTGCGTTAACCATATGAGATATATCAAATGAGAGTACTACGTAATTGTAGATTTCAAAAAGACGTAAAAAAAATCCGCGACAGCACAATGTCTATCATTTAAATTTTAAAATAGCACCCAGCCGTCGACTTGGTCACATTACTGAAAAGATTGATACTAAAAAAAAACCTGTTTTCACGTTAAAAAAATATAAGGACGTTCACCGAATACCTGAAATATCAAAAAGTATGCAAAAATTAAAAATATTCATCTCATTCTTATTTATCTCATAGTTAACATATATAAGTAAAATTTCGCTTTAAGTACTAATAAAAAAACCTAAACAATAATACTGTAGTACACGCGAGCGGACACATCTAGTGGTTTAAGGAATTTTAAACATTTACTTCTCTGTAAGGGACATTCTAAAAAATTACAATAAAAAAAAATGAACCTAGACGTTTTGTACATGCGTGATGACCCATCAAAATTAGAGGTTGACATTTTGAAGAACTTGTGATTGATCAGATACTAAATTAAAGGTGTGGGTCGTACTGATTGAAATGGGATCAAAAGTGCATAAAATACTTTTACTGTTTTTCGTCATTGATTTTAAGTCGACAGTTGCTGCGAATGAGCTACCATTCTATTCAACCAGTGGTAGGTAGGTTCGACCGCGGTTGTGGCACCATCGGCCAAGTTTGCTGCTAGGAACGGGTCACATCCAAAAGTAAACTTACAGAAAACTATTACACTGTTAGGTATTTACGTGTTATGACGTGTTAAGTATTACATTGATTCTATTTAATTTTTAGGTGATGACGTAGCTAATGCAATATTTTTTAAGTGGGCTAAATTCGGCGCGCAATAATAATTCATGGTTGAAAAATATCTTGCTGTGTCAAGCCTCTAGTGGTGATTGTTCCTCAACCACTTTAATAAAAATATGTATTGTGATAGAGCCATGCTGTCGTTAGCTTGTGGCTGCAGCACATAAATGGGCTTGTTCGAGCAGTGTAATATCACACTCTCATAGAATACAGACAGTCCTGCAAGTAAGAGTTCCTGTGGCTTACCCCCCTTCTACCACTGAACATCCTCCATCCATCAGCCTCTCCTCCATCTCCATCAGTCCATTATTTTATACCATCAAATGTCCTATTCCTACCCAAGAAGTCGGCAACGCACTGGTGATTCCTCCGGAGTCGCGAGTGTCTATGGGCGGCGGTGACCACCTATACTTTGGTGGCTCGCATGCTCGTTGATCTCTTGATAATGCTATAAAAAAAAGAAAAATATCGAGTTCTTTTTTATTATTTCTACTAAAGACTGAATTACATCGCCCCTCCATCTGCCTATTAAAAGATTACACGTATTTATTATTTAACTTGGCGAGTTTCACATTTAAGTTGTTTACTCATGCTAAAAAATACTTGTGTCAAGTTGAAATAAAAAAAATCGCTGTTTTGATCCGAGCAAGAGTAACAATAATATTGCACAACACACACGATTGCTTATTTGCGACCGGTCAAGAATGAACAACATTTTGCACAAATGTCCATTTAAATTCTGATAATTAGAGCGTTAATGTCTATATATGTTGTCTATGGGATGGTCTCGTCCCATAGACAACATTATAATGTTCCTTTTCATCCCTAATTTCATAAAATTTTACATCAAAAACCTTTAATCAACGTTCTAATTATGAAACTCCATTTGTCAAAAGAAGCTAAAGGGATTGTTTTCGATCAAACGATGTTGTTATTATTAAATGCTCCAGTTTACTGTATTTTTATCGTAGAATCTTGACTTGTATGAATTATCAGCTAAAATGTCCTTCCATTTCGGGTTTTAAATTAGTTTTATTAGTTACATTTTTAAAATTCAGTGTACTCAACGCAATGAATTTGTTACATTCTATTACATGCGTTCATTACTTTTAAAATACATGTAAGTGTAAATCGTGTTTCTTGTCTAAGGTTTTTCTATACTGAAATTTCTTTTACACACACTACGTCACAGTTTCGGGAACCTTTTTATACAGCATATATCAAATATTCTTCCGATGACGGGTTCTCGATTGCATTGTTTATCAAACACAGGAAAACTTTTATTGTATTTTTGTTTCCATTTAAAATTTTCGTATAATTAGCATGTTTATGTTGGCTGTCAAGAGGATAAATTTAACTACGCGGTTCTCATAGCAGAGATTGAGAGATGCGATGTGTTATGCCGGCGTGGAGAGGTACGAGGACAAAGTCACATTCTATTACATGTGTGTCTGTCTGGTATAAGATTGTGGAAGGGTGTTCCCCAGAAATGCCCCGATTAAAATCTGACACAACAGACATGGTGACGTTCGTTCTCCCGGTTCCTAATAGCGTCATCGTTACACACGTACAAAAATATAATGCTCTATGAGGTCAGGGTCGTGGGATTCAGCCGCGTATGGAGTCGTTTTTAAGACATGGGTGACCGTTTAGGTGGTGTCACTGAATAGGATGGTCACTTGAACAGTGATGGTCGAGTGAGAAAGAGGCCTTCGAATGTCAACACGGGCGTAAGGACAGGTGCGTTTTTAAATTGAAGGAAATTGAAGTCGCTCGCTGCGTGCGTCGGAGAGTAGCCGTCGGATGCTTCAGACTGTCATCAAATTTATGATGATAGTTATGAGCAACCCTTGATCCACGCTAAGGCAGCGTGGAAGATTTAAGATCCAAGCCGCCAATCTGAAATAAAAAATGTTGAATTGTATCCATCAACAGGGGGCTGATAAAACCTGACACAAACACACACACACACACATGCATATAACATACAACATTTGATACGAAAGAAGGCTGAAGAAAAGCGTTGTTAATGAAACGATTTTAATACAGTTTCCGATGAGGCTGTTGAGGGTCGAGCGGTGGATTGGAGGAAGGAGATCTTTATGAATTCTTCTGGCGTTATCTAATAGACCTAATGGTTACTGTACTGAAGATATTGTGATTTAAACAAACGTAAAAGTAAATTAAATACGGAAATTAATTTTAAAAACCAAAATGAGGTCATAGAGAAAACAACGCAACCGTAAGCCATTAAAAGTAGTCTGTTGTGTTTTGACGTGACAACGTCTTATAAATTGGTTTGCCGGGTGACACTTCAAGAAACTGCGTTACGCTCCGCTCACGTTATGCGCTCACAATGAGAGCGAGTGAGAGGCGTCCCTTCCACTCTGGCATGGTTAGCCCGCCTAAGAGCGAGAGAGACAGACATAAAAAGTGAAAGGCACGCGTCCCTTCCACTCAGATAGGAACAAGTTAAGTTGTAGTAAACGCTGTTTCATTGTACGCAAATGTATTGCGTTATTGTATGTATATTTGTATATAAATACGTATGTATGTGTAAAGGTAAAATTTTGTTAATATGAAATTCAGTGCGAGATTCTTTGTATAAATTAATGTTTTAAATATAATTCTTTGTATAAATAAATGTTTTAAATTGTTACTATTATTTCATCCTTCTTCCTACTATACGAATGAATATTCACATTAAAATGATTTTACCACTCAAAGTCGTTGTCACGTAAAACTTTCGCCCGTATACCGACTACAGGCAACCAATTATTTCTTTTAAGTGTACAAAATGGTGTATTACATGTATAGTGCACTATTGGAATTTGATGTTAGTATTTTAAAGTAACCTCTCTGTCCATCGGTCATTGGAAATATTGATGTGTTGTGTGTTCTATAGGTCATTCAGAAGATAATTCTATATACTTCATCCTTTCTTGATTGAAAAAAAAGGTATGATGAAATAGAAAAAAAAAACATGATAACCCTGTAACTTATCGGAAAACAAATTAAGAACCTTTAAGTTTTAAAGTTTAATTATAATCGTTAACGAAAAAAAAAAAGCATTTTTTCAGCGTGTGCAACGCTACATGACTATTAAATATTTGGCAAATGGCAATATATAATTTGAAGCCTTGCAATTTTTATACCGGAATTAAATCGACATCCGGCATAGCGGCCTTCGTTTTATATTTATGCTCCCCAGAGTTACAAAATTGTAGACCTGTCTATTTCAATGTGATTGATACGCTCTGAAAAATCTCTTTTTGCATTTCGTACGTGTCAACTCGTAATCAAATCTTTTTGGTTAGGTTGTACCGATTGCAAATGGTTGGTTATGATATCGTAAAGAATCGATAATGCGAATGAATTTTGACAAAAAAAAAAAAAAATGTTACCATCAAAGAGATCAAATATGTTTTGACGCGTATATTATTAAGGTGGAATGAAATACACTTATGACTTGCAGACAAATTTAGTGCTAGGTATATTGACAAGCAAAATTTGAAAGAGAATCATTATCGATATAACGAACGCGAATGAGCTGTCCAGTTCATCTCGCGCAATTCTGTACCTGTGGTTCCTGCATGAAGCTCTAGACAAGAGTTCTTCTATATAGGACTGTCTCTTTCACCCATTAGGCTGCGTGAGAAGGATGGCCCTATAGGGAAATTCTTCCCTAGGGCGTCATACCAGGCCCTTTAGTCGCTAGTGTTTTTTTTTTTTGTCAATTGGCATAAAATTTCGTTGAATCTAACTGTACTAATTACCTGTCCCCTCTACCAGAAGTATAAATCCGTTTGGTTAAGACACTTTTCGAATATATAAGAATAAATGTGCGTCATGAACATATAAAACATATTTTAAGGTTGTACATCACAAAAAAAGCCGAAAACAGCACGCAAGCCGCAAATGAAAATTGTGCGGTAGATGGATCTGAAAAATTATTAGTAAGGGTAAAAGTGTAAAAGTGAATGAGTTGCAAGCGTTTTAAATAATTTTAGTGCTAAAATTAATTAATGAACGTAAAATATTATTGTGTCGCATTCGTTAATGCATTAACGCACTTCATGGACTTTAATTTCAATAATAATTGCAGTATTCCATTAATGCGAGAGATAGCATGAGAAATTCTTAAATGATACGATCAATGTAAATGTTTAATGTGATCGTGGTATGGTCAATCATCATAAATTTAACTCTGTATTGATATCAATAAGTACGCGGATGTTTGAGCAATGAAGTTGATGAATAATTAAATTTGTGAATGTTTGATTGCCCGTCGAACAGTATTTTGTGTTGGTTGAGATAAAATATGCGAAGTAAAAAACGGATTAGGTAGGAAATTAGAAAAAAAAATGTATGATGTGAACAAATGCCATTAATAAAATGTAGATTATGACACGTTTGCTTTAAATAGTTTTATAATAATTAATATGAATGAGCTTTTAATCCACAAGAAAGCATTTTTGTATAACAAATAAATATTAAGGTAGCATCTATAATTTAATTTATTTCTAATGATAATTCAATTATTTAAAAATTGTTTACATAGGCCAAAAGAATCGTTTTTTATTAATTTCGTACCTTAGTTAGAATACTTTCCACATTACATATTTTTGAAAATATCTATCAGATGGGAGTGGGGACCTTACTTTATATCTTCGTGTTCTTTTTTTTTCATTAAAATCTAAAGCAAAAGCATTCCATATGTCATTACATCCATTTCTTCTACGCATTGATTTTAATATAATTTACTTATTAAAACTAATGAAAAAAATTTAGGCCACGTAGATTTTGCATGCCATTGAGCAATAGTGTTTACGAAAAATATTAAAAATACAAAATCCTTGAATTCAGTTACAATTATTAAGTAGGTATCCATCGCTGGTTTTTCATTGTCCAATTCTAGTTCAGAAAAAAATTTACCCCAAAAACTTTTTATACGGCATTTAGTAATGAAGTTTTTGAATTCTAACCTACTCTATGGACTGAATCTTAAAGCAGTAGTTCCACCAAATAATTGTAAATAACCAGGAAGCAAATTCTATATACTAAACGAAACGCGACGTGTTGTTTGACCTTCAGTGCTTCGAGAACTTGTCGCTTATCATTTTACCATTATCGTTCGTGAATTGTAACCCTGATGCATATAGAATGCCTGCTGATAGAGCATTCACGAGGGCTGTAGACGTGAAAATGTAGCGCCACCTGGTGTCTGTATGTCAAGGAACAGGCAAACAGGTGTAGGAGTGCCGTGGATTTATCCGCGTAGCCACGTTTTGCCACTAAAAACATATGAGTTTCAAGAATAATTAATGAAATAAAATAAATAATAAACGACAGTAACAAAAATAGTCCAATTAATGCAATAATTATTGAAATCAAAATTTTCACACATGAATTAAGAAAATAAAATAATATATTTGTATCGGCTAAAGACTCTTCGGAAATAAGTGAAATGTTCTTAAGTCTACTGGACAACGAAACAGGCTAGCGTAGTTACACGCATACCTTACGGATGTTCCCTATAGATCAACACTGAGGCTGCTATGCCAATTTTTGGGAGTATTCGCCCAGCGGTACGTTTTTGTACTAAGAGGAAGCCTTTAATGGTATGAATGTCACCCATTTATATATGACTTTTAAACTGGAATAATTGTTAATTGTATTTCGATCGATATTACCACGAAATCGATACAAAGATCGACACTCGTCAAACTGACCCCTCAAATTCATATCTGGTTAATATGTCACAATAGGAGTTTTTTTTTTTTGTATATTTTAGGCGTCACTAATTATCATAGTGTAAAATTCATGAATACATATTTTTTCGGCAACGCCTCTGTCATCTTTAACATAAATTAATGTTAGCCAAAGCTGTCAGATGTATATTTCAAATTTATAATCCAGAAATAATTAAATATTTCTTAAATATATGCCTTACAAAAGTGATTTCGGGTCTTTTCCAGCTCACAAAATTGTGATCTCAATCCAAGCAGCAAAAAGTTCTGTATGTAAACAAGGGCATAGCATGCGTTCATATAATTGGCAGACTAATCTGCCATTTTGATGTAGTCGAATATTCCATTAAAAATAAATTATTTACACAGATGCATGTTTTTGCTGAATAACAAATTCGAAATTAATGGATCTGACTTTCATGAGAGAATGGGAAGTCAATGATAATAATTATGTAAATTTATAAGTTTGATTTTTAAAATCATATAACGAATCAAATTGCAAAAGTTGATAAAACACAACGAATTCTAAAGTTTGTATGTTCGGGCTATGAAACGTCAGGGAATAAGCATATTATATTCTGCATATTTAGAAATGGATCTTGCAAGGCGTGCGAAAAAGTAAATTTGTAGGGATTTAGTATCGATTTCACAATATACCACTGGTTCTCGGTTTCGTTTTTGGTTCTGGTTTCGTTTTTAAACACGGTCTTAAATCTTAAGCGGAGTGGAAAGGAGAACCGATATCTAAGTCGCAACCAGGATAGAAACCGGGGTGGTGTCAGGAGCGGATATAGAGCGGGGGCGAAATAGAATCGATACTAATTATAAAAAAAGATTCTTCCACGTCCGTACGAAGAAAAGCGTAGATAAAAGTTATTATTTTATATTAACTATTAATTTGACGTGAATCGTATCGCCCCGCAAACCGCGCACACGGTTGTATTGATTATACGAGCGCGTTTGCTTATTGTTAAAGGTTGTATGCGACAAAACAGTTTTTTTTTTCATTTAAAAGAACACCTAGGATTAACTTCAAAAAATCCAATTGAAATTTTGTAGTGTTCGCGTGTGTATTAATCTGCGTAGAAAGATTGGAGACTTAAATTCGTGCCATTTGCGTGTCAAATGTAAATGTCTGTTGTAAAAAAGGTTATTTTTTCCCCTACAATAAAAGTTAACTGACAACAGTCAATAACATGAAGAATCGGGTCACCAAACATCACTTCCACATGTCTTGTGTTTTCTGGAAAAAAAATTGAGCTCCTTATTGGCAAAATTTCTAATTCTTAATTGTAAAATGTCATTATACTCGCCTCGATAGGATTTCATATCAACATTTTATTGAGATAATTCCACATAGATACAAGCGAAGTGTTTCCAGTGGATAACGATTGGTCAAGTGCGAGCTGGACTCAAAAACCGTCAATTTTTATTTATTTATTCATAAATAGTGTAAAAAAATGTTCATATATGTATCAATGAACATATTACATTTATGTTCATATCGATAAGGGATAGGTGGGTCAGTATTTCTTATATTTTCCAAAATTAATAAAACATTAAAAGAAATAAGTAAAGTAACGAGATGTTTTTTATATATTTATTATTTCAAAACCGTTTTTAATTTACATATCACGTAGTTCGTGTTATTATTATAACGCGAAATCTACGCTACTTCTTTGACTGACTTCTAAAATGTGGTTTTCTAGTTCAAGAACGTTGGAAATAATTCGAAAAACAATAAATATATTGTGATCTTATTAATGACAACCCAGAAATTTTCAATATTTCCCTTCTTTATAGGAAATTTGTCACTTGAATTAATAAGAAATTATATAATAGTGAGATAGAAATGCCATAAAGCGTTTCCCTTTTAATATTTTACCTCGTTTGTTAGCTCTATGGGCACTGGATCGACATTCTATTCGTATGGTTTCATAGGCAGTTATTAATAAACTACTATTTTAAAACATAATTATGCAGATTAATAAGATACATCAGTACTAGAAATCTGTATAAATAATTGATTTATTACAATTATCATGAAGGCTACCAGACATAGTTTTATTTTTTGGTCTAAAGGTGAACAAGTTTTTTTTTAGTTTGTCTCTCAAGTTTTCATCGAATCACCGCTGATGCGGATATTGCTGATGAAGAATTGTCAAGCGGTTTGATTTATTGAAATTAACAATTCATTGGTTAGAATCATCATCCCCACGCGAACAAAAGTCACCTTTTTTTTTTCATTCTCATATTTTTCATTCACGACATTTAAAATGAAAACCGGCAGACACCGAGCGATTTCAAGGACTTTTAGGTTTCCGTTCCAAAATGGATACGCTCAATCATAAAACTATTCATACTCTTCAACGAGCCATTGAGGATTGATTAGGCGATACATCATAAAATTTTGACAGACCGTCAATTACTGATCGGCTGCCAGGTAGTTGGCCAATGAAAATATAAAAGTCAACGGCCGATTAATGATGATCGACGCCATGACATTGTTATCGCAACGGCTTTTAAGGTGGTTTTAGGTTGTTGGCGATGAGAGAAACCTCATGAAATACCATATGCGAACACCTTCGAGGAAGACAAGCAGAAAATAGGACTAGCAGAAATAGGACTAGCAGAAAGACGAATGGTTATTATTATAGTAAGAATCGTTTAGTTAATAATTTTATATATGGCGCTCCGAGACATCGAGGCTCCGTCTCCTAGGAGCACGGTGATGAATTGTGTAATTCCTCAAAAAATGAAACTTCATTATTTAGGACATATTACATTAGCAATTCTAATTCGATAGCGGCGAATAACGTTTTGAATGAAAAAGGTTTTGTGTTCTATGTTTCTGGTGAAACCGTGTATTATATTGAATATTGACGACTTACCTATCCACTCGAATTGGTATTAACAAATAATTTATAATAAATGTCAAGGAAATTGCGATATTACTATCTAAGCGCAATGATATTTTTACGTTTTATCAAAATTGGGCTCGCAGATTAAAATATGGAAAATATGGTAAATCAGAAGTGTTTCAGAAAACATGGAGAAAATAGATAAAGTAATCTATATAAATGGGTAAAAACAAAACATTTCAGTACCTTTTTTTGCTCCGTTTACCAAAATATTTTCTTTTTTTTAGGGTTCCGTACCTCCAAATGAAAACTCTTATAGGATCACTCGCGTTTCTGTGTGTATGTCCGTTTGTCACAGACGATTTTCTCTAAATCTACCGGACCGATTAAATTGAAATTTTGGTATACAATGTAAGTCTGTCACTCTGACACGGACGTGCAACGTAAGCAAATGAATTTTAAATATGTGGGAGATAAATTAGAGAAAAAAAAAGGTTATGCAAACTGTATCATGTGACATGTCAAATGAAAACGCTTATTGTAATAGTTTCGAACATATGCTACTTTATAATTTAAAAGCAATTAGTTTTAAAGTTATTTTATAAAAATAGAAGAAAATTGACGATCTCCCACCTTATCTCAGAAACTATTAAGTTTAAAATTTCGAAAAGCATGTCCAAAATAGTTCTTCGCTTTAAAATTACACAAAAATTTATGAGAACTACTCAGCTCGCTTGGTTTCAATTCGTTCCAACGTCCATTATAAGCTGACACTAAGTACGTCTGTGCGTATTTAGTGCTTATCGGTTTATTATTATTTTTTGTTGCACTACTGTTTAAATAGTAATACAATATACAAGCGACAGATTTGGCGTGATCACAATGAAAATTCAAGAAAAACCAAAAAATAAAAATTGGTCAAATGTGAGTGCGGCTCGCGTGTTAAGTATCCACAAAATGAATTAATGAAAATATATTTATTAATGAACACAATTATATTGTGTTGTAGTACCCTTGATATACAAGGACGTATCAAACATGACCGGTCTTTTTTGGTGAATGGCTATTGACCAGCTTTAGTGTTATCAATGAAAAGTAATTTGACAAAAAAAATTCCCTATATTCGATGTAGAGTCGAAACCTTCATGTATTTAGAAGTCTCCATTCGTAATACTTCTCGCCCCTTACGTGTACAATCTGCAATCTTAGTACGACTCTCAATACGTTTCTCAGCATTTAAAATTCATTATATCTGATATATGTCATTCTCTAGGTACTTTTGTACATTACTATATCTAAGTTGGCTACGAGCGTGCACGGATGAAACTCTGCCGCTGTGAAGTTAGTCACTAAAGAGTCGCAATGTCTTTAAATTAGAACGCGGGGGTGAAGAAGGAAGAGTCGGGGAGCGTTAAACCTGCGCAATACATCATTCGCTGGGAATTCAGAGCGGCAAAGGTTCGTGCGTTGTACTGTACAAATACAGTACTAACACGTGTTGTTTTTTCAACTGTTACGAACATTACATTTTAAATCTAATGTGTATTACAGGGAGTTATGTGAGGCAAACGACATACGCTAATAACGTATTTTCTATTATGTTAAATTGTAATAATTTGACGAAATAATCTCAAAAACGTTCAAACTCAGGACTCTATATTGTCACGGTCAACTCCTTAAATGCCAATTTTTTTATAATAGACATATATACTCATACAACTATAGATAGCTCCATCTTTTGGCCATCCGTGGAGTTTTACGCGGACTAACAAATTTGACGCAATTGTGTCTTCCGTTTACGGTCGGATATTAGTGGCCAGCAGAGGCGGATTATCCTTAAGGCAAACTAGGCACATGCCTAGGGGCGCGAGGGTACAAAGAGGCGCTAACGGAATTGTAAAATAAAGAAAAAAATAAATATAATATAATTAAAATTAATTGTGTACCACACATGTGGTAAAGCCAACTACAGTCATAAAATTTTTACTAATACTACTACTATTAGTAGTACTGGTTATTTTTAATATAGGGGCGCCGATGAAACGCTCGCCTACGGCGCTCTCAACGTTTAATCCGATTTTGGTGGCCAGGGCTATCATTGTTATACAAGTGGAAGAGTGAAGTTTCTTTCGCGGAAATCGACAAAATAATAAGACGAACGACCAAAGATGGTGCCACATTGCACATGTTACGTCGACTATAGTGAAGACATCTCAGCGATAGTAATCATCGGATTGTCATAGCAGAAAGGATATTATATATAAATCTACATACATAAATAAAATCAAATGTCTGTCTGTATTTCAAAACAACTACGTTTTATTAAGTTTATAAAGTCATTTATACGTATCGAGCACCCAAAAAATGCCTTTAAAATATTTTGTTTCTCTGACTATTTGTTCGTCCCTGGGCGTTTTCGGAACGACAGAACAGATGACGGTGAGATTTTCACTGGAAGGTAGAGGTGGATTATATTTAACCATTTTTGCCCTTAAAATTTAGGATTTCTATATGAGAATCGAAAAACATCAATTCAAAAATTAAATAACTATCGGAACTGAATCAAGGTGGCAAAAGAGAAAGGTGAAACCAAGATCTAGATAGGAACCAGAACGGATCTGTTGAAATCGAAGACGAAAAGCGGGATCGGTATCATGATGAACACACATCAACAGTTGTTATAAATGGTGAAAAAATTCATTCTATTCCACACAGTCAATTGTGAGAGAATGCTATCTACAATAAAACTAGCGATCATTAAGAAACTTTATATTTTAATCGATTTTAATATATGGATTTAATTTAAAATTCTATTTAAAAATGTAAGGGTAACTGGAAACCAAATAGAGAATATACGATACATTTTAGGGATCCGTGAGTTAAATAAAAACCTTTATGATTTAAAAGTGGTTTTCTTAAAATTTTGTAGGTATACAGTTGGAAGTCAAAGGAAGAATATACGATACTTTTTAGGGCTGTGTGAATGTAATAAAACACCCTCGCAGTTTTACCAATTTCAATAAAATCTAGTACCTATGAAGAAAGTTAGAAGTTAACAGCAAAACATCATTTTTTAGGGTTCCACGTGAATAACTAAAATTAATAGAATTGGGGTCAGTGAATCAAAAAATGTGTAATAGTCACAAAAAATTATTGAAAAAATGTATTTCGACGGACGTAGAGACAGACTATACAGATTTATTAGTAGTGTAGATAGATATCTATGTCACGACAATCTCACAAACGGTCTTAAAAATTTTGATGAAAAATGAAAACTCATATTCTGATAAAGGTTTCCTTTTCGTTTATATTTCTTCGTCAAATTCAAAAGCTGCCGAACCAGGTCGCTTGTCCAGATACGTACTCTTTATTGAGAGAAATGATGTTTGTGATATGATAAGAAATTACATCAGACGATCATATTAAAAAACCAAAAATAAACTCACCAACGCAATAATCGGAATACACGCGAGAAGCTTCACATCCACGCGGGTGAAGCCGTGAGCGGAAAGTTAGTACATTTAATAAAAAAAAAATGATTGGATTCATAACCGGTAATTCGATATTTGTTTATGCGCCATTCCGGAAACGGCTCTGAGAACTTTAAAGAGAATTTGGACACAATTAACTTTTTAAATTTTTCTATACAGGTGTCTTCCTTTGAAAAAATCAAAGCTTTTCTTCATTTGGGGTATTTCATACCATTTTGCGATAATAATATTGTGGCTATGTTATCGGTTCTCAACAACAAACGGTACTCCATACAAATGGCACTATTCAAATAAAACACTGAGATAAATATTTGCAATCTAAAAGATGGCACTATATATATTTTGCGATCCAATAGATGGCACTATTTAAACAAAATTCTGAGACGAATTTTGCGGTATAACATATGATATTATTTAAATAAAACACTGAAACACATTTTATGATCTAACAAATTTAATGTGATCTAATAAATTTTGTGATGTAACAGATGGGCCTATTTAAATAGAGTAAGGCAATACGGCAAGTGAGTATTCATCAATTGAGAACATACTCAGCAATTTTCCTCTACAATCTAGAATAATACGTAATATTTTACCAAAAACAAATTTGGTTATAATTGCCTCAACGTTTTATTATTAATAAGGTCAATATAAGACTATTAAAATGACATTACGGTATTTTGTTTAGAAACAGTTATTGAATTGTTAATATACGAGGGAAATTTAAATTATTTAGTATTGATTCATTACGAACCTGCTGACGTTTTGCTTCACTAGGCCCCTTGAATGTATTCAGAATTATGAATATATCACCCTTATTAATTAAATACGAGGCCATAAATACGCCATCTTCGTAAACATGCCATCATCTAAGTAAACAAATGAATAAACAGCAATTTCAAAACAGAATTGACCAATCACAATTCATAGATTTTATGAGCAAAACACGTTAACATTTCCGGAGTGACTAATGAAGTACTATTCTGTTATTTATTTGGCAGGAGGTTTATTCTGCGATTTTTACTTTTTACGAATGCCATTTGTAACAATATGTATGTGTTATACACTCACATTTTTTTTTTCCTTATATGAACATGCTTATTTTTTAGGGATAAGCAATGATGATAAATCTTCATATGCTATAATCGTTGCATATTTTTCGTGATTTACTAATATCCATCAATCGTCCTATGCAAGCTCGCCGGTTTCGGGTGTTAAAAATTTACTCTTTATTGCCACCGATTTGGTTTGAGCAAGGTTTCGTAGCTCTAAGACCTATAGTCGCATCATCGCGATATATGTTCTAGGCATTGACTGCATGCAGGTAGGGTAGACTCGTATTGTTATATATAACTGGCATTTGGTATCGCCTCTTATGTATTTTTGTTATAAGGCTGTTAAAAATTTGACATTGTATGATAAAACTTGTCGTTGGCTACATGCAAACGCGTTCTATGCATAGTTTGACCAGTTCTCGAAGTGGTAGGAAACTCGCTGACAAGCTATAATACTCAGTGTCGGTACGTCGCGGCCTATTGTCGTCTTTTTACAAAACTTGCGTTAAGCGCAAAAACATTTCTTTACACTGTCAAAATATGCCAATGTGTGTATATTCCCATTTTTTAAATTATGCCAATTTGACTAGGCAACTATTATCTAAGCGCGGTCTCTCTAATACAATCTGATTGTTTGTAATAGAGAGCCCTGCTTGAGCATGATGTGCGCGAATAAATATTTACATTGGTATTTGAAACCCAAAAAACTGTTTGAGACTATCGAAAAGTTTGATGTTACTAATGAAATTGTGATGTCAGAAAAAAGTGGCAATAAAAAATAATAAACGTTTAAATAAGGCAAAGATAACCATAAAGGAAGGTGGTGATAAGGATTCTTCAGGTGAAAACATAAGCAAAAAGTTGATGTAAATAAAAAGTAGTGGCAATCTAAAACAAAAAAAAAAAACAAAAACCGGCTAAGAGTGTGTCGGATCATGCTCACTGTAGGGTTCCCAAATCTTTACTACGAAGAAAGACATTACAGATGAAAAAATTACGTTGTTACACTTCTTTCCATATTTTCCCGCACGTAATAGGTATAAGGAATTTTGTGGCCTATAACCAGAGAAACAAGTAGGTATGTCAACTGTTACTCGTAAACTAGTGTAAACTAAGATGCACCAGCAAAAGAGCGTATGTTCATACCACTTACGTCCTTTCGTTGAGAGGTGCAATTTTTCGGAAATAATTCAAAAATGGTATATCCGATAGTATTCAAAATAATTATTGTTGAAAGTATTTACTAAACGTTACATTTATTATTTTTCATATGTTTGGAACAGACAGTTGAGAAAATAAAAGGGGCCAATTTTTGCTGTTTTCAGAGCGAGTATGTGCCACACATTGATGCTTGCTGAAAAAAATGTTTTTTCACCTTCTGTCACATGTATCGAGTGCGTCCCCTAGAAATATTTTTTTTTTATTTAACCACCAAACTAAGTAGCGGCTTATACAAAACACCTAGACTATACATTTCATCAATATACGTCTTGCAGTTTTTGAATAAATTGCCTATGACATACGGACGGACGGATGTGACAGAACTATCAGTGATACATTTTTGACATTTTGGCTTGAAAATCTAAAAAAGGTAAGAACATTAAATATAATATAGAAGAAAATAAGGGAGCAAAAAAAAAAATAACGAAAAAGTCCAAATTAAATCTATCTAGATTTTATCTATTACTAACAAAATCTGAAAATAGCTTGATCCTGTAAGCTATTACTAAAACTTACCGTTATGATATTTATCGATATGTTTTTGAGTTTTTTGAGTTGAAAAAATATGATTGTGTATATGTTTTTGAGCTTTGCGAACTCAAAAATTCGAAAAACAGATGAGTCTGTAGGCTAACCCAACCTGGTTGCTACTCATGACCTCAAAGCGTTCAAAAATATAAATAGCAGTAAATTACAGCCCTTTTTTGAGTTCTTCGAGATCAAAAATAGGGTTATAATACGTTTTGAGGTCTTTATTTTTCAACAAAGATATCTTTCCAAAGCGTTGTTAGATTTGGATCCGCTTTATGGTGTTCGACTCGGTTTTTAAACAGAAAAAGATAACTGAGTATCCAACATCAACTCATCAAAAATATCTCAAGTTAATTTGATAAAACTTTATTTTTCGAATTTACACCATATCTCTCGGACGTACCAACGGACTCTGATGCAGTTTACAATGAAAGATGTTGTTTTTTGAGTAGAAGAGCTGTTAGAATTTACTTTATCGGTAGATTAGTCTAAAAGTTATTTCCAAAAAAACATTTTCTAAAAACGTTATGATTGAGAGTTCTCAAAATTTATCAGTCGGAATTAGCTCTAATTTCCAGGAAGTCTAAATTGAGTGGATCACTTTAGAATGTAGTAAACTATATTTCGATCAGTTAATATATTCAACATTCATGAGAAGTTTACACACACGTAGACACACGCACGCACACGTAGGTACGCAAGCACGTACACACACACACACTCACACTAACAGACACCACTCGGGCAACGGTAAAAATAGATTCATAGGACCCTGAAACGTCAAGATTTGACGAAAAATCGAGTTTCGAAGACCGGCCTGAAAACAGTGTCTTTCCAATTTACAAAAGTTTTTCAATTTTTCATAGGGGGGTAGTTAAAAAATACGTATCGCCATCACAAAAATAGGGGAAACATAATGAGGAGGACCGACATCGACAACGAAACCGGCACTAGTATAAAGAGCGGTAACCGGATCGAAATCGCGAGAGAAGCCGTGAACGACAATAGCTAAATTTTAATTTATTCAAAGCGAAACCGGTGCATCAAAACATGGAATATTTTGGTGCACCACAGTATCTGTGTTGCATCAAAATTTGCAAGTCGTACGTCGAGTATTCTAATATGACTTCATCTTCACACCGCGTTTCTTTGAACCTCGAATTAAGGTTTAGTTTTTCTGTACATATGTGCGTTATCTTTAAAAGATAACGGTGTGTGTTGTTTTGATTGCCCGATTAGCGCAGGTGGTAGTGGCGTTACTCGCTACGCTAGGGGTGTGGGTTCGATTCCCGCACAAGGCAAACATTTATTTATTTGATTAAAAATGATTGTCTTTCTTTAGTCTGGGTGTTTGTATTTATTCCATGTATATATTTACAAAAAAAGTACACATGTATTAGTCAACTATCTGGTGCCCATAATACAAGCCTTGTAGCTTAATTTGCGACCGGATAGTGATATATGTCCGAAGATATTATTATTATTTTTACCACCATGGTTTATAACGACTTTTTTTTTTCAATCGTGCTTAATGACGTCACAAAGTTAGCGATTTTTATACTTTCGATAAAGTATTTACTTTCAGTGTCGATGATATGAAAACAAATAGTTTTCATATCATCGTGGCCACAAAATACCGTTGAATTGTTTTGTGAACCGTCAGTGTCGTGTCGATGCATGCATATCTAATTTGCACTCGCTCGAGACCAAAAATATTTGTTTCTCTTTAAATGGTCATGCAGATATATTAGAAACCATCGATGTATTTGTATACATCTGTGTTTTTTTATACAATGGGGCTGTGTGAGTGATATAAGTGGTTGTCAGAGGCGAGATATTTCAGTACGTGGATATTCCATGAACATGAGAAGGTCAATGCGGGCACCGAAACCAAATAAACATGATATTCGTATTTTTGAAGAAAATGAACGTTTTTCGTATTTTTTTTTTGAAGTTATACTTCTTTTGGCACGTTTGGATGAGAGTGAATTTGTGAGCTGCGCGCGCACAAACGACATGATGAAGTTAGCCACAGAATAGAAATAATAAAAAATATATTTTCAACACTGAATATAGTTACAATACTGAGTGTTCATACTATATAGTACATAGTACAGAGTGTTCATGCTATATATTACATAGTACTTATATTCATAACCCAGTTCTTGCAAAATATAGTATTCATATGAATAATCAATTTTGAGTATTAATTTTCTATAATTATTATTTTTGTTCAATTTATTATATATATAAACATTATTTGTAAACTTTTAACATTGTGTTGTGAAAAATTGTGAAAATTTGAAGTGTTTTTAAATATTAGAGGTTAACCATGTAAGTATAATATATAGATATATTTCTAACGAACTTATTATTTTTCTAACAAATAATTGAATAATAAGTACACACACTCTTTTTAAATGTATTTGACTCATTCACATAATGAATAATGATTATATATTTGTACTGTATTGTTATATTGTTACGTTAATAAAACATTTTCAATTAAACAAAATCGTTTTGATTGATTTTAATATTTATTGTCGATTACTACTGCATTTGAGTTATTTTAAATATTATTCATACGCCAAAGAAGTATAACTTCTAACGCGTGTACATAAGTACACACACTCTTTTTTGTATATTCTCAGGTAGTTTTGAAGAAAAAAATCTGCTTGAATTTCATCTACTTGCTCTGTTATGATAAGTTTTTACTAATTTTGTGAAAGTAAGATGTTCCTTTTTCTTATTCGAAACTCGGTTGAGATATATGAAAATAAAAAAGTAATAAATTTCTGTATTAATGTTTTAAAACGGAGTTAAAATCTTGGATGCAACTGCGTGGGAGTTGAATTGTAAAATGTTCTTTGCTCTTTTAATTCAAATTAATTATACGATCGGTCCCTTTTCCTTCCTGTATTATTCTATAATATTCGTCTACTCCAAGTTCCAAAAATAGAATCAATGAGTTACATCCAACAATATTGTGAATCTTCCATTAGATTTGCATAAGTGTCCAAATTTTAAACCTTCGAATTCGTATAGTATTTTTTATATTGTACTGACGTAACACCGGAGAAGTCATGTGTGAGTTGCCGGCCTCTTGGGTAGGGATAGGATATCTGATCGAGAAAGGAGTGGGTTAATGGAGAGGGGAGAGGGTTGTCGGAGGGAGGTGATGTAAAATGACGGAGGGGGCGTTGGCTACCGGAAATCTCACTCACTGGACGAAATGTAGTACAGCAGAAACTGTTATTCTAAGGCTGTATCCCGTGCGAGTGTGTTATTGAAAACTAAGGTAGATGTAGATACAGACTTTATTAATAAGTCCGCTGAAAATAATTGAAATTTCTAGTGACCTCCCTTATAATTTTGCACCATAACAAGTAAAACAATACATTAACTAATTAATTAATTGGGTAGTGATTTCAAATGGTGCAAATTCGAAAAAAAATTTCGAAACAAAAGTCGGGATGAGCCGTGTTGTCTGCAAGGCCATGGGTGTATTTGCGGCTTGCGGATGATGTTTGCCAGGTGGTCTGTTTGTTGACAGCACGCGGCGGGACTTCCTCGTTTGACTTCCAAGTCAACTGAGACGGTTATGTCATTCCAACTCGTTGAGGACCATCAACGGTCTTAATAACCATTAGTGTTGTTTGTACCCCACACGATATTTACTAAGGATTCTGGTTAATTTCGGCACGAAGTCCCTCATCGATCGTCGCACTCCACACGCCTCGGCGAATGAGAGCCGGGACGAGGAAAGTGTCCGACTCGACGCTTTTGCTATATTAAGCATTTCAAAAGTCGCCAGTAGTCGCGTCAATAGCGCCACCTACCGCCAACGTCTACGCCGAGTGAACACACCGATTCTCGTTCGATCGTCGAAGTAAAGCAGCGTCGGGCGCGTCACTACTTGGATGGGTGGCCGCCGGTCTGATGTTGGCTTATTGCGGTTGAAACTATTAATATTATTAATAATTAAATGTTCATTTATATAAAAAATATAAAAATCAAAATTTTATTTCCATTGCTCAATGTAGTTTTTTTTAATTTCTTCTCAAAATTGTCAATTTATTTCATTATATTTTTGTTATTTAATAGATAAAAAGAATGCAGTGGCGATCCGGGAGTGCCGACAGAAGTGAAAACTTGAACAATTATGGGTGTATTTTTTGAATCGTCAGGAAATATTTTATTGTGCAGACAATACTGTTAAATGAAGTGTTTTTTTATTCATTATTATAAACTACTACTATTAAAATTATATTACAATTTTCGTTTAATGCGCTATTGTACATGAATAATAATGCATATTATTTTACATACAAAAATTGCAATCTATTGTTTACAATGTAAATTTACAATTACAATACGAATAGTTCCGACATGAATGTGTATCTGTGTTGTACGTATATACACGATATATGTTTACATTATATATAGTTATTTTATCAATGTATTTCAACCCAAACTCAACTCTCGAGTAAACGGGGCCAATATATGTAGGTACTTCTATACAGAGGTGTCGGTTACGGTAACGATAGAAAACAGTGTCGCGAGTTCAATGGTTTTTTCCATCTCAAAACCGCCCAACGCGTCTAATGAAATTTTCACTTCAAAACTTCGTTCCAACCAAAACACGACCCCTCTTTTTTATTAAATCTCAATACACGTTCAATATTTTTTTAATGTACAAATTGCTTGTTTATGCATCGATTGACATCAGAATTGCTTCATTGATACCAGTAGTTCGCCGATTGCAGAATTTTATGCATACCGAACTTTTAGAAATCGGAGAGTGGTCGAGTCACGACTGTAACGCGATGGCGTTGAAGCGATAAGCTTTCACGTGGGGATTGTATAGCAAAAACCGCCCTATAGGATAGTGCGTTTACGTTTGACGTATTGATTATCCGGGGATAATCAACTCCCACCTTAGTCCACGAGGGGGCTAAGGTGGGAGTTGTTACTCGAGTTGTTACTCCCAAACGAAACGAATATCCTTCCGTTGTATCTGGCGTGTTACTGCCTATACAATTGTCGTATTACGTTTGAATTGAGCGAGGAGAAACGTCCACAGAAAATTGTCGAGGTACACAAGGTGTACGATTGGCGGCGGCCGGCCGCAGCGCTTCGTGCGCGTGGGCTTTGATCGTCCACAGTACACTAGCTCTCGACCGCGGCTACGCCCGCGTAGCATACGATTAGTTCTTCATTTTCTATGTTGATAAATCTTGCTATCATTGATACCGATGCAAAGAACCTGTTTACGATTTAAGTTCCGATTTCACGGTCGGTCTCGATCCCGATATCGGGATATATATAAGGTACTGTAAAGAAAGAATGTTTTAAAATGATAAAGAAAACATATTTTTTTTAAGATTGCCGCTCCTCAAGCGCCATGTAGTCGGCCGCGACGCAGGCACCACAAACTGCTTACGTCGTATCTATGGTTAGGTCATTATCATTATGCCGTAATGAATCATTTGCCATTAGAAAACAATTTATTTAAAATAGTTATAATGTAACGAATCGATTGTGATTTAGGAATCGACATTGCGATTAATAACATTAAATGCCGTTGCTTTATTTACAGGTGAAGTTTCGTTGATAGATGCCTATTTTTATTTCCATGATTCGTACATATGAAAATAATAAACTAAACCTCTCTTTACAGAGAAACTCATATGTGTTTTGATTGACGTCGTCCAAAACACTGATAAAATATATATATATATATATATATATATATATATATATATACACACACAAATATATATATATATATATATATATATATATATATATATATATACACTCACGCATACGTATACATTATTTTGAAAATCTATTGGCGAAATCTGACTTGGTATTAAATGAAACATTACCTCTTCGAAATTGGATATGATTCCGGGGTTTTTCTGTTAATTGATAATCTTCAATTGTTTTTTCCATACGAAACTCAAAACGGAAGTTACGCCGGTCCTGGGCGGCGACGGAGGGCCAATATTTGCCCTACCCGTAATGCGGCGGTGATGTCGCGTTATTGTTCCATTATAAATTATTCAAACGAAGGACCCGGCGTAAACACGACTCGTTAACGGAGCGGCGGCTTTGCTTTAAAAATTCCGCGTACTACATCTGCCGGAATGCGAGGTGAATTATTAATCTGCCGTGTGGCAATTAACGATTGCGTGTTAATTGTTTACCGTAAATCCGGAGGTGGATTTTTATGTGCGTCTAAAGCTACGCGCGAAGCCATTGGAGAGACTTAATAATATTTAGGATAGTTGTGATACTATTTACTCTTAAATATTACTCGTACTGGGCAAACAATATTATTTTGCAAAAAGCAGTTCCTAACAAAGATGGCTCCGGCTGAGTTCTACCGAGTCGTGAAAATCTATTATTTTAATAGAAAAAATGACACATCACATTCAAATTTACCGCTTGAATGTCGACTAAACGACTATATACAATTCGTTCAGTTTTAAGCGATTTCGAGTAACTTTGGCAGAAGCTGAAGAGTGGACGTCATTTGACGGCTGTCATAGAAGAAAACATGCCTGCAATAAGAAACCCTAACACACGAGAGACACGGCGTATTACATACGAGATTCAGCGTACACTGCAGATTGGATCGAGAATATAAAATTCTAGACTGGCATGTATTCTGTAAGAAGTAGCTTCACGTCAGCTACAGCATGAAGGCAGGCTCCGAAGCGGGTAGGACAGAACGGTGCCGTGATGTGATAGCAAAATTTGAAGTGGCCTCGTTTCGTCGTGTTTACGATATCACATGGAATATATATTCTTTCTAACACCTTTAGCCAGCCAGCCGGTGGCCGTCGTTGATCTTAATCCTAAATTGTACTAGTTCATAAAGTTGTACTGGTACGTAATTAAAAGTGATCAATCACATGGAAATGATTGTTTTTTATTTTCAAAACGAATTTGCCATGCCGCTATATAGAGTACTGGATGTTACTCGCCCGCTTCGCTGGGCGTAAACTTAGCAATTGTGTGTCTCTTTTTTATGATTCAAATGTGCCCGTCGCTTAACTTCATCTTTTTTATCTGGCGATATCGCTGTCAGTTCTGATTGCGATCGAGGTCCCCTACCTCCTATAAATCTTTATAGTTGTTTTAGAGATAACAATGTATATATATGAATTATATATATATCTCGGAAACGATATGATAAAAAAAATATACTTTTATTACGTTTTACTTTTCAACTTTATTTATGTAGCTTGTTTTCCCTAGAAAAATGCGATTAAACACACACATATATATATATTTAGAGTTGCTTTATAGCGCCCTCTCGTAGAATTTTGAGGTATTACATTGTTACTGTGCTATTGGATATAGCACCGAGGTACCAGTACGCTTGATGTAGTGTCCTCAACAACAAATGATACTACTACATGACATAAAAATCGCCGAGCAAAGCTCGGTTGTCCAGGTACCGATATTATAAATAGCTTAAAATCAACCCTTAGACAATTCCACGCCAAACTGTCAAAGTAACATACCGATACATTCAGTAGTTTTCAACTGACGTTGGGAATTTTTTTTTATGTTATATAGTATGTATATAGTAACCTTAATTAGAGTTCAGTGCCGCCGAAAAGATATGTACTTAACAAAATAGGTGACTTGGTGTTTTTTTAGGATTGTATATTCAAAGGATCCCAATAGGACTCTATAATTGAGCTGGCGACGTTTGTCGGCCTGTCTGTTTGTCTTTCTGTCACTCTGTCTGTCTCTCTGTTCCATATATAAAAGACTGTATCGTTTAAACCGCAATAGTTAGCTAAAATTCTAATAGGGTGTGTTGTTGTAGCGGATATTTTCATTAGAAATAAAAACCAAAACAAAAACAAAAACGACAAGCAAATAGAGATTGTCGCGATTACAAGAACCGTTTTTGTACGTTGTTTGTATTTATTTTTGCATTTTTGTAAAAATGGTAACAGATACATATACGAGCATCATATACTGAAGGGTAATTACAGAGCAAACTTTAAAAAAAAAAAATTGGCCAAATGTGAATTGGATTCATTTTGAAGATTCTGAACTGGATGAAAATTAAGACAATTTTTTTATATAAATACATTTTATGGTGGTACGGAACCACTGGTGCACGAGTCAGACACTCTCACTTAACTTTAGTCTAAGAATCTATATTTTTGGGAACCTAGTCAATATTTTGCTATATGTTCTTAATGTGGTTAGATCTTATAGAATCTTGTCGATAATAGACTTATTCAAAAAACTATGTTCAAGAGAACTTTTCCACTTATCTATCACTGTGAAAACACACAAGCAACAAAGCGGAAATGACAAATATTAGTACAAATATACCTAGTATAGGATCAATTTCAGATTTGGTGACCACTTAAATCCAGGCGGTGCAGGCTGGGAAAATTAATTTGCAGAGTCACCCCCGGCTTCTGAATCCGATCCGGTAATAAAAGCAAACTTCCACACCATAAGCCACGGGGATGACATAAATTAGTCGAAGGTCTATGTAATAATGCTCCAGTAAAATCCGCGAGAGGATTATTGTCATACATTTTTTTATTATGGGAATCGGAAAAGAAGAAATTGATAAGACATGAAATATTTTTCTACCTAAATCAAGTAACAATATAATGATCTATCAGATTTCGTCCAAATTGTCCTGTTGAAAGTGTCCATCGGTGTAGAGTGAGAGGATGTAGAATAATGGGATCCCTTACGGAAAAAACGGAACCCTTATATAGTTCCGTCACGTCCGTTCGTCCGTATGTCACAGGCATTTTATTCAAAAAGAACACGACGTATATCGATGAAATTCATAGTGCAGGTGTCTTGTATAAACCGCTACCTAGTTTGGTAGTCATATGACCATAATAAATGTTTTTAGGATGGGCACACAATACGCTGCAAAAGAAGCTGAATTTTTTTTTCAGCAAACATTAACGAGCGGTACATATTTCGACAGTTGTTTTAAAAACACTTTAAGGTTTCTAAGTAATTTTTCTTATTACGTGAATAATTTCGGAAATAATCACTCCGAAAGTTTAAGATATTGTCTCTCTCCCTCTCTATTTTCTGAACCATATGTCCAAAAATTTGAAAAAAAATAGCAAAGGTAATGCTTAATAAATATTTAAATGTATGTATATTTATAATATGGTCGGGTATACTGTTTTTGAGTTATTGCCGAAAAACTGCGGATCTCAACAAAAGGAGAAGTTCCATGAAAATACGTTCTTTTGCTGATGCACTTTTGTTTACACATAGCCTAATAGTTATGTCGACATACCTGTCGACATAACTATTCTGTGCCGGAAACATAGAAAAAGTGTAACAACGTACTTTTTTCATCTGTAGTGCATTTCTTTGTAATAATGGCTTCGGAACCCTATAATGAGCATGGTCCGACACGCTCTGGGGTCAGTTTTTTTTCTTCGAGTCAGTTCCGATGAAATTATCCGACGGGAACCCGTAGCTTTACCAGTAAGTCGCACGTACCGCTGCATTTTTTTTTGGTGTAAACTGATCAAGCGCATGTTCTTGATCTTGATTTAGATCCTGCTTGCGATTTAGATCTCGGACCGATATTGAACTTGACCCTTCCTTGAATAGTGCTGTTACCAATAAATATCAAACAGAATAAGTAAAGAATTAGGTCTATGTTCATGCAAGCATAGCCGCGAGCGAAAGCTAGTTTAAGTTATGTTCTAACTGTTAATTCGATAGATAAACTGTATTACAGTAAAGTTTCATCAAAATTCGTTTAGTGGTTTTGTGTGAAAGAATAACAAACATCTATCTATCCGTCCTCACAGACTTTCGCGTTTAGATTAGTAGGATATTGGGAGTACATTAAACACATTTTTTTTTCAAATGACTCAGTTCTTCCACATGACTATTTGCGTATCGATTTTTCATGGGTATCCGCTCATAGTCGGTAGGGATCCCTTCTTTGCTGCGTTACTTATGTTCTGTATCGATTTTCCACCCGCTCTCAGAAGTTCAGTCTTAATACAGTCCTCAATTGGCGCCCTATTATTTTTTACTGTTTTTCACCGAGGGCCATCCTAATGTGATACAGGCTGACATCCGAACCTGCGTAGTGTCAGATCTGACTCTTTTGAAAATAAATCTATTGATAACAGATCTTAAATCCGATAAATATGACTCTCGAGAGAAGTACTAGCGGTCTCCTTTAAAAGTAAAAAAGTTATTGTGGTTGAGGCGTGCTGTGGTTAACTTGACCACCACAAGAAATGGGTTGGTTCACTCGGTTAAATATCACTTTCTCGCCCAATACAGACGTGAAGTCATAGCCTCCGCTGTTGCATTTCATTCGCTGAGTGAAAGTTCCGATGGCCTAATCTTTTCTCCGTCACCCCACTTTTCGATCTACCCACCCCCTTCACCCCATAATCCCACTACATTCTTCATAAGATATTTTATTTCTACCCAAGAGACCGGTAATATACTGGTGTCTTCTATGAGGTTGTGAGTGGCCATGGGCGGCGGTGACCATCGGCTTTTTGGCCGCTGGCATGCACGTTTGTCATTCGATTTCCTATAAAAGGAAACTGTTTCGAAAAGACTTTTGTCACTCTTCAGCTTTGTCATCATGTTTTGTCCATCAGACACACATTTTATGCGAACTCTTTGGAGCCCTTATTTTGCTCAACTGATTCTCCAATACACTTTCTACTCAAACGACATATTATTATGTCACGTTGAAACGGCCTTGGAGCCCTATCTATTTATGTCCCTGATTTGTATTTGCACAACAAGAAGGTAATGGATTGATTTTTTTTTAAACTCATAGTACGACCGGGGATTCGATATAAAAAAAAATCATATTTTGATACACTTTGTACAAAGACAATGTCAAACAAAGACATGTATGAAAATATACTAAGTTTACTATCAAATTCAAAGTCAAAAGATATTTTTATTGGTTTTATATTAACAGGAAACCGTTCGTTTGGTTCAGGTTTGAATAATTTTTATGATTTTGATCGTTGTGTTCAAAACTTTTCTCATCCACAACGCCATATTTTGGCGTTGTGGATGAGAATTCGGATTATTAATAGACATTATCACGGAAAAGTATTTCCAATTGAAGACGAAAAAGAATTTTGTATTTCATTGAGAATGAGTTAAAAAAAAACGTCAATGACAATTAACAAAAAACGTAGATGCTCGACTACTTTGTATGCGTTTAGGTATAGTGGTTCGTTGAAAATAACAACCTTCCACGACCACGCATGAGTTACCGCCCCGGACCGACAGGCTCATGCCCACCTTATAAGCGGCATTTTCATACTCTATGCCCGCCATGACTTCCTGGTTAGGTAGTCGGTGTGCTCATCGACGGCCATCAGTTGGTTGGTTGACGTGGACGTACGCGCGAAGTGCACCCTCGGTGACTAAGTTGTTTTATTCTCGTGTGAGGCAATCCTTAAAAATCGAGTTAACGTCGGACGTCGAGGTTTTTGAGGTCCTGAGAAGCTGTTCTGACAGCTTTTATTGCAATATCCCTCGAGTGCGCGCATGCGTGCGGTCGACTACCCCACGTGAGAGCGGTGTTTAAAGATTGAATGAAAGAAAAAGAAGAGCGTGTGTAGCTTTCTCTTACCTTCTTACATATTTTTCACTTTGAATGAACACGTTATTTTAAAATATTAAAACAGTTTTGTTGTTTTTATTTTATTATTAAATAAAAGAATTGGATTTAAAGGAGTATCACAAATATTGTTGAAATCGATGTTTGCAAATACATTCGCTTTAGCTAAGTAGAAAAATCTTTTACATTAGATTGGCACTATAGTGTACAGCTAAATAAAATAATATAATAATACATACAAAAGGACCAAAAGATTTTACGGAAGTTTTCAATTGTCTTAGCGGAAATTAAAAAAATGCATATTATGATTCTACTAAATAAATATTTCTTACGATACCTCACTCAAGTACAAGTAATGTCAAAATTTGCAACGGCTGTGTCTTTGGACCTTTGGACTGTCGGTGGTTCAAAAACATGTTTATTGTCTTACTGATTTTTTAGTTCATTGTCCTCCATAGGCCAAAGGATATTATATAAATATCTGTCCATGAGCCCCGTAATTTGAGAATGAAACCGGGCAAGTGCGTTTCGGATTCAACCAAACGGCGTTCTGCGTTACGTTTTTGAAATTAATCGGTTTAAGAAAAACGATCTGCATGCGGTTTTTGAATAAATCATTTACTTATATTAACTATAATAATTATTAATGATGACGGCGATGATTGTCATATTAATCGTGTCATGTTTATTTCGTTAAAGGGTAGAAAATATTTTTGAACAATGTTTTATTAATACAAACGATTCTTCTGGTCTTAGATGACGTTTAACAATTTTCAAAATAATGAATGAAAATGTCGTGAGAGATCTATTTTTCAATGAGGCAGATTATTTTAAATATGCTTATAAAAAAATGTAGAGGAAAATTTGAGTTATAAATGTCCATATTTTTTTTTATAAATAACCATATTTTGTTACTAGGCATAACCAGCCAGTGTCTATTTGTTAAAAACTATTTATTGCCAAATATTTTAGACGGCTCGGTACAGATCTCGTTAATGATATCAGTGATTCATCGCTTCCAGAAATACAATGGAATATTAAATTAGAATGACCCTTCAAAAATATTTTTGTTCATACATTTGAAGTTATTTTGATGCGTTGGCTCTCCTCAGGATTGTATGTTGTGAGTACGAATGAAGGAATCTAGATAGCTACAGACACTTCATCAACAAGAATGGGGGTATTTATATACGTTTTTATTATATTATTTTAATAAATATCCCTGGTTCAAATAAATTATGTGATTAGTTGTGTATCTATAGCGACGTGGACTTCTTCAATTCAATCTCTCGATGATCATCGATACATCACATCTCGATTAGTGCCGAGCGGAGAATCAAAGATTCCGAGTAATCACGAATGTATGAATATGCGAAAAGAAATGTTCTAATTCAGTACGCGCAAAGAAACCGCAAGCATATTTCAATCATAAAATAAACTAATCATTGCTGTTGAAGTTGTAATTTAAAATTGCCACGTTCCTTATAAACAATGCTTATGTAAAGTTAACAGTTTGGTCTGTGTCCCAATTTCATGCAAAAATTCTTCTCTATGTAGATTTTTCCTTTTTTTTTATACTTTTTGGTCTCCTATATATATATAAACTTTTGTTACTATTTCAATATTAATAAAGATTAAAACTAAAACCGTAATTTTTAGATAAACATAAGTGTAAATTTTTATTTTTATTAACAGGATTTAGTGTTACCGATATAAAAATAAGCGTTTTTGTAAAAAAGATTTATCTTTACGTGTCTTTGTTTATTCCTTTAGTTGTAACGGGGTCATTATTCACACGTTTTTATTTCTATTTTGAGAATTTCGTTTAGAAATTAGTATTATAATATATATAGCATATACCTACTCGTGATGATTCCTTTCGCATAAAACGAAATTTTATGCAATAATAATATTCTTCGCCTTATAATTATTTATTTCTACAATTTTAGCCTCGAACTTTAACGTCATTATCACTCTCCAACTTAGACAGCAAAGAGCGTGCCCGGGAGAAGGGCGTTTTTTCCTCACAGGAGAAGGGAGGGTTTGTATGATTTTTTATCCTCACTACTCTGCACTTGTTTCCCTCCAACTTCTATCTGGGATATCCCTTCGAACGTGTTTAGCTTCATGCCCGTTTTAAGAGTGGCGCCATTCAGGAGAAATGCGAGTCCGGGAGAGATCATCGTACGTGGTCCCGATGCGCAGCAGAAGCTTATGCCGCGTCTTTCGGTATTACTGTCCATGAAGAGAGCCACCGTTCTGAGTCTCAAGCCTTCGCTTCTCCTCTTTCCCCACGTTCTAGAATTTGTTCTGTGGAGCTTACGGTTGCTGGAATGACCTGGAGCAAGACGGTGGTCCGTGCTGAGGGCGTTTGAGCCCGGGGTCGATCGCATTTCGTATATCCGTGTGTGCATTTATGTGTGTGGGTGCATGCGTCTGTATGCCCCCCGTTTCTCTTGGTCGCCATATGGAAGATACTTTCCGTGTATTCGAGATACAGCGGTCTGTTTTTGGAATCGGCTATAGTGATCGGGATTAGTCTTCGGGGTCAAACATATTTCCATTTTATGTTCTAACTGAAGGCATGCTGCAAGAAAACGAGGGCACTCCAGTAGTATGTAACCTTGAGAATAAAGATGTAACCTTGAGCACAAAGGTAGATTCGTGGTACAAGAAACTGGATGATGCCGAAGGTCGCAAAGTGTTAACAAAAATGATACTCCTAATGTTTATTACATCTTACTATTACGCTTGTATTGATGGAAAGACGAATATGACAAACAAATGGGCAGAGGTGAATTTTAAAAACAATTATTTTATCATCTCTAGGTATGTGATAATACCTGGTAACACCTTCATTTTCAAATATGAATACATCTTTAAAAAATGTAGGTAAATATGTATATATTTTAACGTTTCATTTCACAATTTTAATAGACAATACAGGGATAATCATTCATGACAGCGGACTGTCTTGCGTTACTTTATGAATATGCAAGTACATAGATTAAAATTATTTTATGGATAAATAGTTTAATTATAATAGTAAATGCGTGTTACCTCTAATGCAGATTCGCATGCGTTTTTAAAGAGTATACTTACATTGAGATTCAACAGTGCGTTTCGTCATTGTAGATAAAATCACGTATCTAACCATCATCATGACAATAATTGTTGTAATGTCATGTAATAATGGTGAAATACAATATTAACTATGTACATCATTATGATTAAATTACATTTATCCAGTTCAAATAACATTCTCTATGTAACGTTATTGTCTGTGGCGTAGATTTTAGTAGCATTAGTGCCGCTTCGACGATATTAAGTACACTATTTTACTGAAACAATTTAAGTTTTCATAAAATAGCTAAATAGCATATAGGATTCTTTTTGATAAGTCATGCATGTGATTATGTTAAAAGTAGAATGTTAAGTGCTTAGGAATCTTTAAAATCTATATATTATACGTAATATATAAGCGAAATACAAATAGCTGACTGACTCGTCACAAGATCTCCGGAACTATTTGTCTTTGTCCGACACTATAGGTCCGATTGTCTTGAACTTTGATATAGTTACTCTTTTCGGGAAATAAACGCTTCTCTAAGAACGGTATTTACGAATTCCTATAGGAAATATTGTAGGAGAAATTTTTTTCATCATTTTATGCCTAAGCGGGCGGAGACGTGGGCAAAAGCTAGTGTTATTGTATCTTCGTTAAACTTCAAACGCCTTAAAAACAAGAAAGCAAAAGCTTAGATTTCGAAATGATTAATAGGATATAGATTGTGATGAATTCCTTCAATCTTTCATCTAGTTTATTTTCTGTGTCAGCACAATGTCCCACCATCTGGATAGGCGCCCACAATCTTTGTATTTCGGATTGAAAGGGCTTACTTTTTATTAAGCCCTCCGTGCTGGTCCCTCGTGGCTGTTGGAGGTTGATAAAGACCGTCACCGCCAACTTCCGTGACTGTTGATTAATTTTGGATTCATTTAGTGAAATGAATCTAATATTTAAAATAAGCTTAATATAAAAAACCGGACAAGTGCGAGTCGAACTCGCCCACCGAGGGTTCCGTACAAATTTGCAAGTACATATTATAAATAGTTCAGGAATCGAGTCTCCCAGTTTTTTCCGAGCTTTTCGAACCAATAACTATATACTTATAGGCAATTGTGGTTATACTAACAGTTCATACCTAAATTAGTTACGTAACTTAATCAAAGTTATTTTTATGATTTAATTACAAATGTATGATTTTCAGATTTTTTCCTATACTTTTTTCTAAGACGGTATGACTTGCCAAATTTCAGTTCTAGATCAACGGAAAATACCCTATAAATTTAGATTCCCTTGAAAGTGTTAAAATATACGTTTTTTTTCACGTTAACTTAGAAGTTTGAAACTTTCACAACTTCAAGAGACTGTAAACTTGAGTATATGGTTTTAATTTCCATTGGATACCTCCACGCGTTCTCGATATAAAGGGTCTCGACAGACAGACTGACGGACAACAAAGTGATATAAAGGTTCCGTTTTTCCTTTTGAGGTACGGAACCCTAAAAAAAATAATATACCACAATGACATAAATTTATACTCAATTTCAGCATGAACATACTGGTGTATACATCCCTACAACAACGTAAGAGAGTGCCGATGAACCATTCATTATCAATTGTTGTAGGTGCTATTTTTGAGAGCGATGGTGATGCGACGAGAGTCGATTATTATTGCCTTCGGACTAAAGACAGCGGGTTCAGTTCTAACCACACTGAAAAAATATTTCTAACCAAGTTCGAATTTGGCTTGGTTGAATATATTTTGTTGTAATATCTAAATAATTCGTTGTATTAACAAATAATATGTGTGATTTAACCAATCGGATCAATCATATTAATATACAGGTTGGTTAAGAAAATCAAAATATTGATTCGCTCAAAATCAACAATTCAAATTCATTATGTTATTCAAACTTATGGTTGGAATGACCAATTTTTTTTTCAGTGCACGAGCAAATCGAGTTTTCAATTTAAGTCGATTTAAGCCCTTCTCTCCGTTGGAACATACGTTAGGACGCCGGTCCTAAAATAAAAATAGTCGGAGTTGGATGTATTTAGCGAGTCCCGTTACATTCCGGTGGAGCCTTTACGATTTGCAGGTTTCATGCAGGCGTTTGCTTTCACTGTCAAAATCGATTTGTATACGCGCTTGAATGTGCAAATCGTATATTCAAATGCAAGTGAATTTATCATGAGCAAATTACGAAAGGTGATTTTTGTTGGAGTAAACAATATTCTGGGAAGTTGGTAGGAGTAGAATTCATTTAAACTTTTTTTTACAAGGTTCACATGGCGAATCATATGAAAAGGTTGATTGATAAGACTTATTTTGCGATCAAGTGGAAATGCGACCGATCTCATCAGAATGAGAATCAAAATCATGACCGAGGTTGGGATCCAGAAAGGGAAAGAGTAACAATTTTATTACCGTTCGAATGGAGTCAGGTCAATATTAAGAATGTAAAACGGAATTAGTTGTCCATTGTTAGAATCCTATTACCATTAGACTACAAAAAAATTTATGCGTCGCGTTTATATTGTCGATGATAATAATGGCTGTTTATCGTTTCAGGCCCGTTATGAGGAACCACCTGCACTTGGTAGCTGCGGTTGCGCCACTGGTTGTGTTGGTTGCCGCTATCCCGAAGCATACGATCGTCAACACGGGCCGATCGGCAGGTTTTCTGCCAGATTGTGAGTAAAAATAAATCGAAAAAAGGTGGTGGAAACATGTGTTTTTGGATTACGACATGAATCGTTTTAAGTATCTCTATTCGATTCAAAGACGTTTTGTTTCACAAGAGTTGTAAAACTGAAATAGTTAAAAAAATAATATATTTTTTTTAAGTATTTGGAAGTTGTCTCATCCAAAAGTTGCAGGACGCACATACATTATGACACGTTCTTGAACACAGTCGAAACGGCGTCAAAATCGGAATGAAATAATGATTTTTCGAATAATTCATATTTTTTGAATAAAAGGTTAAAAAAGTCGGTCCAAATCAGAGACGTTTTAATGCGAAATTCTTTATCTGCTCGACTTCATAAGTGAAAAATACATAAAATATGCATTTATGATTTTTCATATGAGATACATTTACAAAGGCATTAAATATTGTCATATCCTTATAAATGCCCACTGAAATGAGCTGAATGCGCACGCGCACCACGCTCCGCGCCGGCAGTTGACAGCTCATAGCTTCATCGCCATATTTATAATGCGAACCGGTAGTAAATACAATATTTATTAACACTCCAATCGTAAAAATACAAAAATAATTTATGCGTCAGTAGCAATGTCAGCAATAGATAGCGTCGTCGCCTTTATTTTTTTAATCTCAATCTTTGGTAAACAACACGTAGTCAAAGGAAGTTTGTTTCGTGTCATGCGCAGGAATACAGGATCATTCGAAATCAAAGAAAGGACTGAAGCACCTCGAGAAATGTTTGAAATAGACTCTTTTTAATTTCTTTTTCGAGGTACATACATATTTCTAATCGAGTTATGAAGACAAGGAAGTTGTCTTACTTGCAATCAAAACGAATTTTTAATATAACCAGCACAGTCTAGTGGTTAAAACCGGCACGCCTACAACCCACGAGAAGCGAGTTCTAACCCAGATCACAGTATCAGGATTTCTCTGACTAATATATAGATTGACATTATTAATTACAACCGGTGGTAGGGGCCTTGTTAACGGTATGTGAGTTAAACAAGTAAAGGTTAAGTATATATAACATATTTTTTTATCGACTTAACTTACAATAGGAATGCAATTTGACCAAAACGGTAAAAAGGGTCACAGTGAACTAAACAAAATTTAGTCGTTGGTGGCTGTTTTTTTTAGATATAGTAATTCTAGCGACAGCAATATAATTTTAGCCGCGTCTTTAAACATGCTTCTGAGACGATGAGACGGCAAAGTTTGGAATTAGACGAAGCCACGAACGGTCGTTAGTTCAAAAGTTTAATTTCCACTCGCACTTCGTGATTTCCTTCGGATCCGGACAGATGAGCGCGTCAGTGCCCAAAATACAACATCGAAAACATGTTTACAAAGCGCTGGCAAATTTTTCCGCAACTTGACGGCATCGATGCATTGGACACCTTTCGACAGAGACTTTGACACGTTTGTAGCCACATAAAAACATCGTACAACATATTTTATTTCTTTCAAAATATGCGATCAATTTAATATATGTATGTATATATATATACGCGAAATATTATATATATATATTTCGCGTATATATATACATACCCGAATATAATTCTAACGAAATATTTTATATATATAGAATATTTCTGGGTATCAGTTATGTACTGAATCTATCGGTATGACTGTTCGACGCAGAATCGTGTGTGGACATGTTTAGGCTATTTATTTTTTAACATACAATATACCTTTCCTCATATTTATTTTTATTTACTTTCATAACCGGCAACACCTGGAGTAGCAAGAGGGTGACTGCTCGTATAGGATAATAAGATGTCGAGCACACGTATACCATAAGTAAATACTTATGTGGTTTTCAATATGGACAGACCTATTATGTATTTGTAGCAATTATATTGCACGCACTGTGTTCTGGGTCAGTGTCGCGTACAGACGAGTGCAAGAGTGAGAAACTAGTTTATGTGATTTACTTGCGCTATTTTTTTATGTCTTATTTTTCAAATAGCCGTGTGAAATTTTGATTTTAGTATAGCTAGATATTGAATTTTTTTTTTAGGTATTTGCAATGAGAAATAATTGTTGGTTAACACTGTTTTATCTTTTTTTTTGTTAATATACGCTATGCTTATCGCTCGGAGGGAAGTAGAGCCTACAAATATTTATTAATAAATACAGTATAACTTTCTTGTTTCATTGACACTTGTAGGTCGTTTCTTACAAGTTCGTTGGCGTCGCGTGCCTAAATAATGAATACATAACTAATTGTATATATATAAATACGAAACCTGATAAGTTTCTTATTTTCACTATTGTCTAAGATTTTTGTAGATTTATTTACATTTATAATTATGTGCCTGTTAGAAAAATCTGGTTTTTGAAATGAATTTTTTTTCGAAAATCGTTATTACCGACCTGATATATACGGTTACTAATGTAGAAGTTAAAAAATACCAAAACTTCTTTTTAACAATGTTCATTTTTTTGTTGATCTGTCTGTTCGTCTTTGTACATTAGAAACTAAAAATTTAAAAATTTGTTTTTAAAAGAATTCATTTTTTAACGGTACGTTTGTTCGTTTGTCTCCCTGTTCACATATGACGGTGAAATTGATACTGAACAGGTTTTGATGGTAGTTGTGCACTGTGTTGTAACCTAAACTATGGATAAACATTTAGAATATGTCTTATTACAAAAAAATTTACTCCCGCAGAATAGCCAGGCAGTGTTAGTACAATCGCAAAATTTTCTCATCTTGGCCAGCGTCAAACTCAAACAAGAATAGGGATCGGCAGCGAAGTCGAGACTCGTTGTCTTCTGAATCTCCCCAATGATCCCGAAGGCAGGAAAATTAAATAACATCTAGGACGTGTATATCTGTACCGCCCTTGGGCCCTATGCGGTAGGACTGGGTCAGCCTGAATTGTACCACTATCGTTTAATTAATATCTGCTGAAACGTCTACGTAATCTTATACAGAGCATAGTTTGAGCAAAGACAATGAAATTCTTATTCTGAAAACAACTGTAATCTATATATATATAATATATTATAATATAATAATAAACGAGCGTTTCTGAATATTGAATATATTTTTAAAAACCATAAACAAGTTATATATATTGTATTTACTTACCTTCCGAGGCCAAAATATGTGTAGAATTTTTGCTTGTTTATACACGAACGAGCAGCTTAATACAATAGTGCACAAACGCACGCGTTTGTGCACTATTGTGGTAAGCTGCTCATAACATTTCATATTTGTTTACTTCCAATCGGTCGACAAGGAAAAAAGTTTGCAGAATTGTATACCTACGTTATTCGGTAGTTTGAAAATAATATATAAAATAATTTATGAAGACTATTCTGTACGTATATGTATAAATGTACTTAGTTAATTAGAATAAAATAGTTAGAAAAAAACTTTACTTATTAACTTTCGTTTGCTTTATTGTGTTTCAACTAATTTCAGTCTCGCTAATGGCTAGTTATAACATAGCCCAAATTTTATTTTGATACTAGCATTCGATTTCGATAGCATAGGTTTCGATTAAATTGGAACTGGTAGTTAGGGGAATTAAAATCGCAATAAAGACGGGGAACTGAATTGAGATTCGAGATTAGGAGGGATCGAAACCTAGAACGGGACCAAGTTCGATTGTGGAACTAAAAATGAAATGAATAGCTCGACTGAAAGCGGAATGATAAAAAGGATCGAATGCGGAACCAGAATTGGAATCCATGAAGATTAGTGACCTCGTGATCGAAATCGAAAATGAGACAAACTGGTACCAGTGTCAGAATCTAGCGCGGGATAATAACTAAGAACATAGCTGAGCGCTTAGTCAGTCGACATGCAAGATGAAAGAATACATTTTATTTCCATGCGGGCGGAGTCATGGTCTAGTCTATACATTGCTTCGGGAAAGTTTTCGAAATGAAAACTTTTGAAGTGAAAACTTCTTTAGGCGCGTTGGGCATTTTTTGAGATGGGAAAAAACCATTGAACTCGCGACACTGTTACCGTTACCATAACCGACACCTCTGTGTATAAATAACTACATACGTTTACACGAGCGTTGAGTTTGTGTTGAAACACATTGATATATAACTATATATAATATAAACATATATCGTGAATATACGTACGACTTAGATAATTCAGCACTAAACAAATAAAATCTGTAGGTCAATTTTGCATATTACATAGTATAGTACATGTGTATTATGTATTTTTATCTATATTGTTCGAAATGAACATAAGCAACTCTCACAGCAAACTCGACAGACGCTCAACAAAGCTCGATTACCTAGGTATTGCGTTTATAATTTGCTGTATAACGTTAAGAATTGATTAAAGATAGACTCAAAATTAATTAAAAATCGCATATATATATATATACACACGCACACACACACATATATACACACACACTCACACACACACACACACACACACACACACGTGTGTGTGTGTATATTTACAGCATAGTCGAGGAGCAAAGGAACAGGCGAGCCATCAGAGAGTGGATGGTCACCGCCACCCATGGACACTCTTAACTCCAAAGGGGTCACCAGTGCGTTACCTGTTTCATGGGAGAGAATAGGATATCTAATGGAGTGGGATTCGGTCGATGGAAAGGGAAGAGGGGAGTGGGACATCGCAACTCTCATTCACTGGACAAAATGCAACAGCGGAAGCCTTTCACTTTAAGTCCGTATTCTATGAGAGTCTGGTATTTCACCGGCACATTTTCGTGCTGCAGCCAAGTTGGTCGCAGTACGGCTTCGCCGCAGATATATTTCTAATTTTCAGATTTTGTATTGAAAAACTTATCAATTCAACAGTTTTTAACGGATACGAGGACCAAAAAAAACCAGCTTTGTATCAGTTTTCATGTGTAGAAAATACACTGATCCAAATTTGGTTCAGTTTGTACTATTCTGTTTCATATTTATGCAAAATTTTATGAATATTTCTGCATTTATTTACAAAGTACCCACTATAATTTAATGATTTTCATATACTTTCCTTTATTTTTTGCAAAAATTTAATGATTATGGACTAATAGGAAATACACACTGTAGATTTCCATTTATTTACAAGTGTCAAAATATGCTGCAAAAATGGTCGCATAATTAGATTGCGTTGATTCAGAAGCTTAATTTTTTAATGGATTAGTAATTTCATTAATTTCAATTTAACCTCCATGTATTCCTCAAAAAAAAAAAGGGGGTATCGACAGACGTATAGAGGACAAGGGAGTGATGCTATAACGGTACGTTTTGGAATACGAAACCCTAGGAATGTTGAAAAATCGAAAGGGATCGCCGTATAAGAAACCGTGTTTCAATAAAAGTTTCTGTAATTTTGCTCCAACGTAAAAAAGATGACATATACAGGCCTCATACATGTAATTGCTATGGTTATAGTGACAGATATAAAGTAAAATAACATTTATCCAACAACAGCCAGCTATGTAAGAGTCAGTTTCGTGCTAAGAATCTCGAACTGGGTGAAAAAAACAATTTTTTTTTGAATACTGTGTTATATAAATAACAAAAAAAAGGTGTTGTGTTGTGTATTGATATTGTGTTATGGTATGGAACCCTCGATTTGCATGTCCGCTCGCACTTGACAGTTTACTTTAAAAAGGGTCTTGATGAGCAAACCATTTATCTCATCGAGAAGAATATCTTTATTGTTATACTCCAGTAATTGCTGAAGTGCAGCGTTTGGAATCGTTGGTTATAAGAGACACTGTCAAAAACAAGAAAATCTAATCCGTGCAATCGTCTTATAAACTTAGTAAACAAAGCTGTAAACAATTGTTTTTTCCCTTGTTTTCCTAATTTTTTCAGGTCCAGGAATCGCGAAGAACGCCACGATCAGCCCCAGGATGATGCAGCGTTACCAAGTGGTGGCGCACAGGCTCGTCGGCGGGCGGGTCGTCACCAGGAGTTGGCCGATTGCGAGCGCGCACAAAGTTATCGCCGACGACAAACACATCGGTGAGTATCGCCGAATGGATGTCGATGATATCTATTCGTATTAGCACTAGGACAAATAATTATTTAAATATTATTATTTGTTCTAGTACTAACAGAAATGTCGATGTTGAATCGAATATACATAGAGATATCGAATAGAAATGTCGATATAAAAATGTATAAATGCATTCCCTGTGAAAAAAAAAAACGCATTTCTACGTCTTTTATATCGACTGATCACTCTGTCAATTATGATTCCATTCTTAGTCCCGCTTTTCATTACGATTCTAGTTTCGATCTAAATTCTGTTCAAAATATACATACAGTTAAAAAGCAATAACAGAGAAACGGAATGAGAAATATCCCACATGTTCCTGCGAGGTATAAACTATTACCATGTAAAATTTCCCGTGAAAAAATAAATGCACAGACAGACAAATAGGAATTCTAAAAACTATTCAAGTATGTTCAATGTTTTTTTATACCCTTAGAGCAGTTATTCTTAAGTATCTCAACTTGATACAAATCATCTGAAGGTACTGTAATAGCCGTAACTTCCCTTATTATTGAAAACCTTAATCAGGGCAAAGAGTGTCTTGTAGTCTTCCTTCATTTCAAAAAAAAAAACATAATAAATTCTACAATTTTGCATTTTGAGAACAAAATGTCCTCAAAACGTAATTTCAAATATAAAGATTACAAAGAGCTCTGCTGAAGACCATATTTGTCAAACCGCTTCGGTTTTTCTATTGAAAGCCTGTATAAGTTTTATAATCTTTCAATTGTTAGATAAATCTACATTTTAAAATCTGTACTAAAATTGCATAGAATATTAGTGCTTGACTTTAGTTTTCTTTCGAAAAGACAGTATGATGTAGTTAGAGACAGTGTCAAAACATAATTTGAAAGTTGTCAACATGTAGCTCAAGCTTTATTAATAAACGAAAAGTTATTTCTTTGTCAAAGGACTTATCACGAATGTAAAATGACCGATTACTGTCACTCACAAAGACAGAAGAATTTTTTCATCTCATAGTATAAAATAAACATAATGACCCGCAATCAATGAGAACATAAAAAAAAAATATTGCCCAATTTTATTCAAAAACAGCTGATATACGCATCACTAATATTTATATAAACAGAGATACAAATATACACACGTACAATACATCAAACTCACCCCTTTTCTTCTGTTCAAGAAAAAAGCATATACACGTATTATGAGATTTAACAATAAATATTCCTGATAATCAACTAATATAAATCTATGCTATGGAAGGGCGCGGTCTTCTGTAACAAGTAGGCATTTTACACTTATAAGGAAACCGCTATAATATTTTTTGTTACAACGTGTTTTTTGCTAAACAAATATTTTCGTATTTCGTATCTTTGATGAACAGATTTTTCCTGTCTACTGTTTTATTATATGTATAGATAAATTTAAATATGATCAGTTTATGACAGCGCACTTTAAAATTACGTCAACCGATTACGTATTTTGTACAATACTAATTAAAATAAGTTAGCAGCTATTCAATTAAAGTGTGTATCTAAAAATGATTTCTCTCACAAACAGCTAAAACGAATAAGGCATACCTATTACCCGCTAACTGTTTTATTTTGAAAAAAAAATAAAGTTTTAATAAATGAACATAAATCGTTCGTTTATTCAGTAATCCTTTAGATATATATAAACGTTTTCTTCTCATAAAGCTATACTAATAAAAACGTATTACGCATAATTAACCCTTCTGTTTTGTCAGAGGCGACTTAAGGCGACGCAATCGCCGCCGATCCTCTGCGACGTTTATTAGACGGACCGAAAAAGATTTTTGTCTTATTTTTTCTCTGTATGTGGATACAGGACGTGCAGGAAAACCGTTCTGGTACGTCCATTGCCGGTGTTATAAGGAAGGTTTGATTATTAATTTTATTTTAAATTTAAGTATTTGATGGATTTTATTCGATTGGAATGTACAGAAAAGCTTTATTTGTATTAAGGTGTTTACGAAAGAGTTTATTACGTATGGAGAGAGACATAGAAATAGGGAAATCTGACGCGACTGCGTCGCTACACGCTGCATTGTATAGAATTGTTGCAATGCAATATGTAATTGAACCGAGCGTACCTTGTGCGCGGGAGTCGCTTTGATGTAAACGATGAGATGATAGCAGCTATCATCTTATCGTTGTTTTAATGTTAATTTTGGGAATGTGAATTATGGAAATTCAATGTACTAATTTTAACTGTCCAAGTACCTAATAATCAATTGCTTATTGTTTATCTCACCGCTACCGCCTAACTGCTATACATGATGAATTCCCATACGATTGGTAATGTTAGTTATGACAGAATATGTAGTAAGCACTGCAGAAGCGCGGCGAAGCGGTTTTCCTACTATTGTAAAGCATAGTCAATGGGCAAACGAGCAGGCAAACGTAGATGTAGATGATAAACGTAGATGATCAAAGCGTAGATGGTTACCGCTGTCCGTGGACAATCGTAACCCCAGAGGAGTCACCAGTGGGTTGTTGACCTTCTATGAGGAATTAGGATATCTAATGGAGAGGGATCAGGTTGATGGGAGGACGAGAGGGGTGGGCTATCGGAACTCTCACTCACTGGACGAAATACAATAGCGGAAGTTGCTACTTCATGTTCGTATTCTGTGAGTGTGGTTTCTCACCGGTTGAACGGGCCTATTTTTGTGCCGCAGTCAAATGGCCACAGTATGACTCTATCACAGTAATTCTACTGTTTAAAATAGATTAAATAGACAATATGTTTTGAAACACGCTGGTAATATCATCACAATTTTTTTCTCATAAATGTTCAAATAAGTATGTCCCCTTATCTTACATGCCACGGATGTCATCTATAACAATGCATTTCATGTTCTAAGATATTTTGGTTCTTGTTTCAAGATCTCAAAAGGAGGAAGACTCTGGTCTATTCGACGGGTTTCTTGGACAGCGCCGCGTGGCCGCACACGCGCGCTTTGGCCAACACCTACGCCAGAAAGGGGTTCAACGTCTTCGTGATAGAGACCTTCGATTTCTTCACTTACATCTACCCAAAGTGAGTATGTGTTGTTAAGTGCAAATATTTGGGTAAATTTAGCATGATTATAAAATATTAGCGATCAAAATTTCCAAAAAAATGTGTTTTTGGAAATTTTGCTATTGAAAAATGTTGCTCATGAATAATTTTCGACATCTCTTTTTTAAACCTAAGTCTAATGTGTATCGATACAACGTTTTATGGATTTCCTTTGAAAAATGTAAAAAATAAGATATTGTGATAGACTAGAAGGAACAGCTCTTATAAGAGTTTCTTGTCCCATCAGCTTATCTTAAAAGTATGACGAAATTAGTGATACAACCTAAATAAGTAATACCATAAATTAAATAATCTGTATTGGAAACTGTATGGGAGTCAATCACTTACACTTGCCGATTGAAAATTATCAATCAACGTCCGGTCAATGAATTTGCGAAATTCACTTTTTGCGTCGGTGTTGTTTAATGTCATCAAAATTGTATTACGAGGGGTGTGTAAAAAAAAACTCGTTATTCAAAAATTATAATACTCATTATTTATTACTAATATCTATCTCCTATCTCTTCCAAGTATTCATCCTGAGCATGTGTACATTTTTTCATGCACTTAAACCACTTGAAAAATACCTCTGAGCACTATTTTTCAGATATCTCAAAAATTTTAAAATTATGGACAGCCAGCGCAGCTTTGTTGCTTTCAAATCTCATGATTTTTAATGTTTAAATGATTTTGAGAAATAAGTAATCGAATAGCGCTAAATCAGAGGAAGATGGTAGTTTTGGTAGAATAGACATATTGTTTTAATTAAAAAAAAAATGTGTTCTGACGGACATGTGCGGCGTGACGTTGTCGTGATGTCAAAGAAAATCCTGGATTCGTGGCTTCGATCTTTTATTCCACTAAGCCGATAATACTACATGAGCACAAGCTGTTACATAGTACTTCTAATTGACGGTTTTTTGGTCTCCTATCACTAGAGTAGCAATATAACTGGTCTCACAATAGAACATGGTGATGATTTGTTTCTATGTGTTTCGCATACAGCGACATCTTCTCGGCGTTGATTCATGTTGGAAGCACCATAAAATGAATTGTCGCTTTATTTCGGAGTCGTAGCTGTACATCCATGTTTCGACACAAGAATATTATATACGTTTTTTTTCTCGCTTTTGTCGAATTTCTCTATCATAAATTGATACCAATCTACTCGGCGTTCTTTTTGTTTATCATCAGCTTGTGCGTCATTCATCTTGAACGACTCTTATGGAGAGAAATTAATCGTGAATAATGGCTTGCATCTCTGTTGATCCAATATCCAGTTATCGCTTAAACTTTGCATTTGTAATTCTTCGTTTTTGTCTGAACAATTTTTCAATTGCATGAACATTTTCTTGAGTGAATGCTCTTGGCGGCAGACCTATCCTCGCTTCATTTTCAAAGCTTCTCCGTCCTTGTTTAAACTCTGCTAACCAATTAATAATTATTGCTACTGAACAAGCAGATTCATCAAAAGTAGTAACCCCATAATTCAAAATATTCTTGTCGCTTAAACATTTTTCGTAATCATAATATATCCTAACGCAATAATTACGTCGACTGCCTTACATTGATGAAAGCCAATTCCTGTCAGATTTTCAATTGTCAGATATGTGTGCGTCTGTGTGTACCAAATATCAACTTAATCGGTCCTGTAGTTTCGGATTAAATTGGGTGTGACAGACGGATGGTCAGATACAAAAGTGATCCTATAAAGGTTCTGTTTTTTCCTTTTGAGATACGTAACTAAAAACCAGGCACAGGTAAGTAAGAACACTAGACTCGATTGATCTCACGCGTCCTCAAATAAACTATATTTAAAACGCACGCTCCTTTCGTTGGCGCTCGCTGTATTTATAAAATGTATAATGTACAAATTATAACGTATAATATAACCAACTTAAAATGTGCAATGTACAAATAAAACGCTAGCTTGCAGAAACTTCCAGCCCTTCCTTAAGTCCGTTCAAACGACGGCCTCAAGGAGCTTATCTCTGACGTCATTCGCACCGTCACCACGTAACGTAATGCTTTTTACTTCCAGTTCAAGGATCCCTATATAAATGATAATGTCAAAATTTACAAAAAAATGATAGTACGTATTCGCGAAGCCTGTTAACCCGCATTTTGTATGATTATGCTGGCAACTATCTTTGATAACTCTGTTTAAGGTCCCTTAAGGAAAATTGAAAATTAGCAAAGATTTAGGTGAGTGTATGTGTGTCTGCTTTTATTTGTGCCTGCGTGCGTATGTATGTATGTTAAATCTATAAATTATGACCGGATAATCGAATTAAATCGAAAAAAATCATGTTTAGTAAGTTTATTGGAATGTACGTACATTCTAATTAAATAACTGGAACTAGAATTTTTGAAAATTTGACCATGACGCAGCCATTTAACAGACTTCGAATGATTCAAAGCAACGTTTTTCAATAAAAGTTTATTCTGTATAAATTTGAAACCAAAATCTATTTTCAAACATCATCAGCTCCATTCTCAAAAAAAAAATTACGTCGAATGCCGCAAATTGCACCGAAATTGATCAACTTGGTCGAGAGATATCATCGAAATAAAATTTCGAATAAGTGTTTAGTTTTTTTTTTTAAATCAAATTTGAATAATCCAGTTTTAGCATTCAAAAAGTTTCATTTCTAAGAATTTTTTGAAAATCTGAACTAGAATGATTTTATAGATTTCATGTGAATGAAATAGATGAAATTTTTTTTTAAATATATTTATTTAATATGGCCAAATTATTGTTTCATATAAAAAAAAATTGAACATGGCTTTTGAGTCAGTGTGAGATGGTCAGAAACTATCTTTTTAAGCCGATTATGCAGTATTTGTTTTAATTTTTAACTATCGATAACGAAGGTCGAGACGATTAACCATAACCATAAAGCACGTTTTATTAAATAATGATTTATTTAACATAATACTGATTTTATCATTAAGTAATGACGTGAATTTGATTACAATGATTTGATTTTTTAACAATGTATTGTGGTAGGCAAAGGCTATTTGCCTTTATTGTATGCTCTCGAATAAAAATCAGATCTGTCATATTGCAGTAATACAATAATTCGCCCCGCTAAGTAGTTTCTTAGGTTTTACAACAATGTACGGTGAGAACAATGTGCCATCTTTTTCAAGGTGATTGCGTGTTGGCCACGGAGAGCTGAGCGCATGATTTATAAGTTATTTTTTCTTTGATTAATAAAGATTTTCCTTATACGAATACCAAAATGAGAATTACTATGACACATTTATTTATGAGGATATGTGTGGCAAGAGCTATCGAGTTTATTTTCTTGATAAAACGGAATATAACTGCTGCTTTAAAATTTTAAGAGAGAATGCGTTTGTTTTATTCATTAATTTAAATACTACTTAATATAATAAAAAGGAAGATTATTTTTTTACAGAAGCGTAATGTTTTTCAAATTATTAGTCAGTTTTTATATTTTTTATAATATATAATATTGTTGCGAATTACGTTCACTTACCACTTATTAAAAGTACAAAAACGCAAACAAGTTCCTCTCCCGCCTTCTGTGCGTATGTTAAATCGATAAATCTTATTCATTTATATTGAACTAGCTTCTGCTAGCGGCTCTACTCGTATGGATAATGAAATTAATTCCTCGTTCTCAAACAAACTCCCTATCACTATACCGTTTTCGATTTCGATACCGGTTCCATTTTCTTTGTCTATTTGCCTCACCCCCTATGCCTATCTCGGTCCCGCTTTTTATTCCGCAACCGGCCTTGTTTTAAGTAGATTCCAATACTAGTTCCACTCATGAGTCCTCTCCCGCTCTCGATTCTGACCTCAGTTTTGCTTCTCATTCCGAATTCAGGAACGCTCTCGATTCTAATTTTGACCCACATACGATTTTGACCCCACACACGATTTCAATCCTGGTCTCGACTTTCAATTCTATTTCTTAATACGTGTATTTGCCAATATATGTATTAAGGAAATAGTGTGAGATATTGCAAGGAAGAACGTGAAATAAGTAACATAAAAATATCTTTTTTATTTATTTATAAATGTTAAGTAAATTGACTGATTTTATACAAATATATTTAAAAATTGTATGTACCGATGAAATCATTTTTCAGTTAAACAACAAAAGATATTGAAAAGGTCTATCTGTTTAAGGGCAACGAAGTCACAGACAGACGACAGAGGCGTCCAAATTATAACACCACTTCTTTCTTGGAAGTGATTTAAATTATTATTTTTCTTACGAATAGCCAAACGGATGAGATACAATATGCATAGATAATATATATCTATTGATAATAAGGGTATACTCTATAATAAAAAAATATTAGAATAGGAAAAATCTTTCTTTGTTAATATTGGTATTAATATTGCAAACATAACACAGTTTTATTTGGAATCGAACCCCTTTGAAAACAGTCATTATTATAATTAATTAATATTTCTTCTGTGATGGTGCGTTTCTCCAATGAAATAAGTGAAAGCGATAAAATTACGAAGGATTTCTGAGATTTAACCGGATTTGAAATCAGAAACGTGATAATAAGTTCAATTCGGCAGGTCGCTGCACGACTTACCCATTGCGCTAATCGGGTAACAATGACGCAAGGCCGTAAAATCGTGAATACCCGTCCTGTCCACCCAGTTGATGACACACGACAGTCGAGCTGTCATTACAGTGTTCAGTGATACGTTCAAATATTTATCTTTGCAAATCAGAAATATCGTTTGGAAATTATTAGTCCCCAGTAAATATCGGAGTCGACGCTACTCGGCTGATTTAGCCGAGAGTCCTTCAAGCACTGAAAGCCTCACAAATATTACTCGTAACCGTACCTCACGAAATTAATTTAGAAATACCTTTACCTATTTATGCTTTTTATTGTTTAATACATGTGTCTGTTGAAGGTAATATATATTTACAGGTCCGTACGATTGGTCCGCGTCGTCGGCGAGAAGTTAGGCGTATTTCTGCTTCACCTTAAAGACTTAGGCCTAGATGCAGACAACTTGCAGCTCCTAGGGGTGAGTTTGGGCGCGCACGTCGTCTCGCATGCGGCGAAGCACTTCCACCGGCAGTCCGGACAGAAGCCGTTCCGGATAAGCGGATTGGATCCGGCCGGGGCGTGCTTCCGGAATCTGCCGAGCGACGAAAAACTGAACCCGAACGACGCGAAATTCGTCGACGTCGTGCACACTAACATAGACGGGTTCGGTATCGCCGAGCCGCTGGGCCACGTCGACTTCTACGCCAACGGCGGCGAATACCAGCCTAGCGATATCGTGTACATACCGTGCCTGGTCGTCTGCAGCCACGTTCGCGCCTTGATCTATTGGTGGATAGCCCTGGACCATCCGAAGAAATTCGTGGGCGTGAAGTGTCGGTCGGTGGAGGACGCCAGGTTCTCGAACTGCTTCGACGAGCCCCAGGAGCTGAACTACTTCGGCCTGGAGACTAACTTCAGTAAGCCCGGCGTTTATTATCTGCCGACCGATCACCTGTTTCCGTATTATAGAAATAAAGAAGGCTTACGGCCCGAGAACGAGATATTCAGTTCTGTAGCGAGGGAAATAAACAAGGAAGAGTTGTTTGTCGTTTGAAAGCGAACAAACAGACAATTTCATCTTAAAAATAAGTTATACGTGCTAGACAGTGAAAGACGAAAATTAATAATCAATAATGTAATACGAACTGTAGCAGATAACGTGCCCGTATGGAGTTACTACTCGATTTTGCGGTAAATAAGTATATGTATCAAATTGTGTGAAGTAGGCGATTGTGAATTAACAAAATTGTTGATATAGTATTTAATTCGGATTTTTTTTTTAGATTCCAGTAAGTAGTGAGCGTTTGTAACTTTAGAAAAATTTGTATTTGAAATCAATTCAGATTTATGAACTCCGCTGGGAATACGTGAACAATATAGTCTTGTATACTTTTATTTATGGTGTAACATCAATTTTTAATGAGATTTTTATATGTTATTTAATATTTCCATGCGACACATTTCTCGTCTTATTGCAAATAAATATAAAAATAAAATTACGTATGTTTAATTACTAATACGCATTTAATAATTGTATTTTTTCTGTATCCTCGTTTTGTAATTCTTATCATTTTTTTTTTGTTTTTTTTTTTCGGTATGTAATCTATGGGTAATCGAATTATAACAAAAGGGTGATTATTAATGTTGAACTGGAAATATGTGAGTCATACTGAATGTTTTGCACAACCCTCAATTACAGCACTTTATAAGCGTAGTAATACATTTACTATCGTCTTTACATTATATAACAATTACTATCCGTAAAATACCAAATAGTTCTTATTCTCATATTTTGTGTCGGTAGCCCTATTTTTGTAGAGTTAGCACTAAATGCATTTAGACAATTACGTTATTTATGTGTCGTTAATGTATTATATTGCAATCTTTACAAAATCCGAGAATCAGCCCAAAATATCGTCGCATACATTATAAAATTTGATTTATCTCTTATTTTGTATTAAGCCAACATAAGATTATTACTTTTAAAATTGGCTTATCTTAGCGATATTGAAGAACACTATTTCTTTCCTATTGTTCAAATGCTGTATAGGAAACAAATCGTGATTATGTGTAGTCATTATATTGAAATGAAACACTGTGATCTTAGATTAATTTAAAATAAACATAACGATAACACTAGTTTTTTGTTTTATTTTACATTTAAATTTCGCAATAAAATATGTACATATTGATTTTAGTATATGTTTGGGTATTCAAAGCAGAAAGCTATTTTAATATGAACGATCTGTATACCATAATGCAAAAGCTCCTCAAGAGTTTTGTTACTTTTAAATTTATAATAATATAATCTTATGAGTTAAGATATTTGACAATTGCTTAATACTACGATAGCACTACGAATGGAGTACATATTTTCGTAGACTAAAAACTAAAGAGATTTTTCGTAATAATTTTTTCGGTTAATTCTATTAACTTATTACTGGTCGTTTGTGTTTAACATTTTTTATTAATATTTATATAGCGGTACTGGGTTTAATTAAGACATGTTCATAATGGTCATAATGATAAATGGCTGTTGCGATATTTCAAATCTTATTTCAAATTTAAACTTAGATCAGCTAATACTTCAGCGGGATTTTTGGATAATAGCGGCGCGACGCGTCGTGCGAAGTATCCTATTTCGTTGCATTCTGTGTTGGTGATCGAAAGCGTCTCAACCTATAATGGGAGATTTGCCGAAAGATCGGGTTTCTGCGGTTAGCCTATTCGTTGTCGTGGGTGCAGATTTTATGGGTCCATTTCATATCAAAACTCACAATTTTCGGAATCCTAAAATGTGAAAGGCTTTTTGTTTGCCTTACAACTAAAGCGGTTTATTTGGAGGTGGTGTCAGACCTCTCCACACCAGCGTTTCTGGACGCATTAAAGCGGTTTACTCCGCGGCGAGGATTACCTACATTGATTCGTTCCGACTGCGGAACCAATTAAGTGGGCGCGGATAATCACTTGTGGGATCTATGTACTTACGGGAATACTGTAACGGTGTACTGTTATCGGTCACGAACTTTCGAAACCTAGATATTCTATCCATCTATGTGTTCTCATCGGGGCGGATTATTCGAAGCAGCAGTAAAATCTGCCAAAAAACATCTATGATGGGTGATCTGGGAGGAGAAGCTCACCTTTGAAGAGCGCTCCATAGTTTTTTTGTAAAATTGAAGCGGTATTAAACTCGCGACCGTCATTTCCTTTTTTTGAATGACCCCAATGACTTAGCGACGTTGACGAATGGTCATTTTCAAATTAGCCAGTCACTAAATGCGGTTCCAGAATATTCATAATGTGATATGCAATCTAGCGGTTATCGCGGATTCAACGGTTTTAGCAGATGGTGCAAAATATTTGGAAGCGGGTACAATCCGAATATTTGCACACTTTGCAATAGTAATAAGTGGACGGATTTAGCGGAATCTCCTCAAGTTGGAGACCTAGTCTTAATTAAGCAGAACAACGCGGTGGCAACGCGGGCAGATTTTAAAATTATACCCTGAACGGGATGATGTTGTGCCTGTAATAGATGTGTGGACACCTACCAGCGTTTTACATTGAGCGGTTACCAGCTTTTCACATATACCAGAACAGTAAGCAGTAACCTGCTTAGGGGGGGGGGGAATGCTTACGCCATTTTCCTCCCTTTAATATTATAGTTTGTCTCTCATAGAAAAAAGACAAATGACTGTCATGGGGGCGGGAGGGAGATGAGCGGGAGACGTCAAACAGACTCGCTTGTCGGTTCGTCGGAGGTACTTCGCTCACGCGCAGACGTGTGAAATAAAATAGAAAACGCGGGCTGGTGCGGGATTAACTCTGTTTTATATAGAAAACAATTCGCGAGAGTGGACACAATAAAAATAACATAACAGTGTCTCTAGACGATCGCGGTCCCGAGCGCCTGGACACCTAGGACGCAGTGACGGCGAAATTCAGATGAGCCCCCGAACTGACTATTCCTCAGAGCTGTCGCGGCGCATGTACTCTATCTAGCATTTTTAGAGCCCATAAGGCCTAGTTCTCGACTACGCTGTCCGGTAAAGGTCATTCAGCCCTTTTCAATTGACTCGCCGGCTGTCCCAAGGGCAGTTCTTGGTTTACACGTTTTGTCAGGTAATGTTCGAGTTGATTTTTCATTTTCATAGGCGCTCTTGTGAAATCCGATTTTCCATTTTTCAATTCATCGATTGAAAGGTAATTTCTTGCACTAAATATTGGTTAAGGCGATATATTTAAGACTCTCGAAAATGTTATGATTATGGTGTTTTTATCACATATATTTTGCCTTTGTGGCCGATTGGTTTGACATTGTAGAACAATACAATACTCAAAAAGAGAAGTGCATATTTTGTGTTACTCATAACTCGTGTAACATACGATTTAAAAAAAAAATCTAATTCCAAATATTTTAATTTTTTTTTCCAAAATCAATAAAGAAGCACTACAGATACACATCGGAAACTTAAAAGAAGAAATGTCTATGTATATTTAATCGGAGTTTAAAGTTTTTTGTAAAAAGTACTTTCACAAGGGAACACAAAAGTACTATTCAATATCCACCTAATTTTATGCTTTTTGTCAAAATTTTAAATACATTATCCTTTTTCTAAAATTTGAGATTATGTAAGAAAGCCCTAAAAATATAGGACGAAAATGTGTGTTTTCTTATAACTTGAAATAAGTTATTAAAATTTTTCAAATTTATCCCTTTCAATAACGCATCTTCTGTTATTATCATTCCTATACCCTTAATAGTTAAAGATGCTTGCTTGGCCTCTATCGCACTTTTATTGAAAACCCTACTGAAAACAACGAAAATTCATTTTCAACGCTAAAACGCATTACGTACACGTAGAAAAACTCGAATTCGAATATCTGCCCGGAACTATTCTTCTTTGAAATCGCATTCTTCCTTCTGAAGAATCCATAAATCCATTCTATTCAGAGATCCAAAAGGTTTTCTTTTCGGTGCGACAGCCGTTCTCTTCACGGATCCGGCGAATGTAAACATTCGATTTCTAATATCTCGCTCTCGGAAGTAATATAAGGGCTGTGAAGACGGGACTCGCGTGTTTCCATCCCCGGCCCCCGGCCCTCGCCAGATATCGGATCTCTTTGACAGAGGTTTCTGATCCCCGTCACGTAATTAGCTATTAATTTATCGTCGAAGGCGGGATAATTAATTCGCCATTTTAATTAATCGCTCAATAGCTACCATGTTGCCGGTTCGTGTTATCTTACCTACCAAAAGTTCCCTTTCGTTTAGCAGTTACTGTGTTCGATTTTATCCGCGTGCAGGCCATTTATATGTCAAAAGTCATCTGCTTTGATATACGTGAATAAACTATCGAATGCCTTAATAAAGCATCAGTGATGCTATTTGTTTAGGAGGCGACAAAATAATACGAGACACGAGCATTTTTTGCTGCGACTGAGGTAGACTGCGCTGTTCTGGCACTTTCTACCAGTTAGATTCTGTGAGGGTTCTAATCTATTCTATGAAGAATATAACGAAAATTGAGGAAGTTTATAAATGTACGTTCTATTAGTGATAGACACTGATACATGCCATTTTTTTTTGAAAGAAATGTTTTCTTTGTGCTTACCTTATAGAATTTATCAATTGTAGCAACAGCAGAAACAATTGTAATGTACCGTAATGTTAAGTAAGTGCCGATGTATTTACATATAGCAACGGGATGATACTTATTTCTATACTGGGTGTTGCAACTAAAAGGATTCTAACTTCAGTCTCAATGAGAGAGATATAATAGGTTTTTAAAGAGTTAACATATGCTACAATAAAAGGGATCAAGAGATTTAACCGTTAGAATTTTTCTCGTTTAATCGCCTTTTTACTTTTTATTAAATACACGCGTGGGTAGTCTATATATTATTTTTTTCTTTAAATTATTTTTTTATTAATTCTATGTCTATTTAAGAGTCCATCAAACTGATTTGTGTTTCAAGTTATTGTAAAATGTATTTAATGAAGAACGTAGTTGAATTGTGCTCCAACAAATCATTATGTGAAATTTGTTGTTAGTTAAGATACCTTTACATAACTGCTAATGCAACATTTAGGGTTCTTTATCGTAAATAGTTAGTACTTGTTATCGTAAACAATGTTCTAGCACGTTTATTCCCTCCGTTTTTTGTCGATAGATCACGGTGGCTTTTATCGATAAATGCCTCTGAATATTATATGTTGCACGTCACTGGTCCCATTTTAATTTTCTTTTGTCGACATTGATGCATTCCCTTCTTCTGCCCTCCCGAAACATTTGTTTATTAAATAAAGGTATATTAAATTATTGTATACAACTTCTCTTTGATGAGAACCTGTTTCAAAATGTGAAACTAGGAAGAAAAGCCAAATATTTAGGCCCCAATTAATCGGGAATGTCGAACTTTAATCGAAACTTGATTACTTAATAGTTCAATAACTTCAAGTGATTTTCGAATTTCTGAGAGCTTGAAGCTATTCAAATTACTTAACTAGTTTAGATCGTAAACCCCCTAATTACGAAGTACAAGAATTTGCTGGAACATAATAGCCATCACTTACATTATATTGCAATGATACAAAATGATTTACCCGTAGTTTTGAAATATTAAGAACAAAACCCGTCACGGACGTAAGTGTTTATAAACGAAAGAGAAATGCAACCATATAAAATTTAACTCATAATTATTATTTATGGTTTTGTTATTACAAAATATATTATGTTATATTATCACGTCATACATGGCAGCAAATAACTTGTAACTTTAACTAATTAAAGGAAATGATCAGCGCAATAAGAACGCCGTGTATAAGCAATTTATTGTCAATATGAAGTAATGAATTTTTAAAGAAAAATATAGTTAATTAATCTGTCAGAGAGACTTATAACTCAAACAACAACCACTAAGTCAATGTGACTGTTAGTGATTACCTGGTTTTCTCTTTGACATCGATTTAAGTGAGAAATTATAGGATACGTTCGGTTTGATATCGTACTTATTTATAGCGAATTGCCTGCAATCGGCGCAATAAATCACAAAGCACAAATATTTTTCTACAAGCTTTTATGAGCTTACCGCCCTTGCGCCCGATGGGATTTCTGATTGATAACGACATCGAGGTTTTTCGCAATAGAATGTTATACTTTAGAAATGAAATAATAATATAAACTCTTACTTCTTACCCTAAGGGGTAGGCAGAGACTTTTCATATGGTTCTGTCTTTGTATAACTTTCTTGCTTCACCGACATCCATGCATGCAGATAAAATTAAAATTTATTTAAAATTTGGCCCTTTTATAATATTCAATCAATTTAGTCAAAATAGGATTTTCTAGAGCGACCTTAACAACTCTTCCATAACACACATTCGTTCTACAGATTAGTTTTATAAGTCTATTTTCCTTCAACCTTTCCAGAACTTTAAAAGTTATTATATGACATATTTTTAATTTTATTGAAATATTAAAATAATTATTAACGATATAGCCAATTCAAATATTGAATTTTTTGGTTTTTAATATGTGTTTTTTATATCGGACGTTCAAAGACCAAACGAGCAAACGAGAAAGAGATTCATAAGAGAGTAGATGGTCACCGCCGGTCATGGACGGTCGCAACCGCAGAAAGATTCATCAGCGCGTGGCGGCCTCGGGCAGTAATAGGATATCTGACGGGAAGGCGATTGATGGAAGAAGTGGGACGACGGAGAGAGAGTGAGCCACCGAAACTCTCACTTCCTGGACGGAATACAACAGTGGAAGCTCCCACTCAATAACGCTCGAACCGGCTCATTTTCGAACTGCAGCCAAGTTGGCCTCAGCACGGATCTACCGCAGGAAAATGTTTTATGCCTTGCAACTTTATGCCCTCTCTGGCATACACTTACAAGGAAAAGTATGACCTTTGTACTCACATCTCAGTGTATGACATACGCCAGAAAAGCAGATGTGGCGCTTTAAGAAGTTCTTAGCTCTTTTGCACCATTAAAATGTACTAAAACAGTTTTTTTTAACAATCATTAACGTAAATGTTCACTTTGGTCGTTCGGTCATTTTGAATGATGTACTTTTTGTTCATTTTTAATTACTTTTCATGAGTGTACTTAAATTTTTAAAAACATAACGTTTGAAAGCATAGCGGTAATTAATGTAAGGACATTTGAATTAAAAAAAGATTGGGTCTGCAGACCGGACAGAGCATATTAGCGTATTCATTTAAAAAAAATTGTTAGCTAATTTTAATTTGCGAGTTGCCGTAATACGATTCACTAACATTTATAATAGAGGTAGAAAAATATCAAAAATACCTCTTTCAAAACAGAGTTTTACAACTTTTTACGTTCGTTACGTCCGTTTGCATGTAAAACGTTTTACATGCAAACGGACCCACTTAAGCCTCCAAATTTTCTACGTAGATTAATCCATGCAAACACTTCAAAATGCAACTTGGATTTTTCGAAACTAGTACTAGTTTGTTACTTTGAAAACCTGTTTTGTAGCATAAGGCCCTAAAAAATAAGCAAACGCAAGCGTATTTCAGTGTACAGCACCGCGGTGTGCGCCGTCTGCTGGGCGCTATGCTACTTCCTATTTAAAGTCAATCGCTGTGTCACCTTAAGCTTTTTATAAATAAACTAGCCTACGAATCGTAGTACCCGAACTCTCACCCGCCATCCTTAGAATTTAGCGAATTTTTCGATAAGTTTCTTTAAGATCTATAATTAGAGTACAACGCACGAAATTGCCGTTCTGAATTGGCTGCGAATGATATACTGCGCAGGTATTAAGCTCCCCGCCCCTTCCTTCTTCTCCCCTGCACTTGTATTTTACGCCATTGCGACGTTTTCGTGACGAACTTCACAGCGGCAGAGTTTCGTACGTTGTGCTGTACATAGTATATGAGTATTAATGTGATATATTTATTGTGGTTTTTTTCAGCGTAAGAAATTTAGACGTTCCAAGATCGTTTTTCTCCGATTTGTTTCATCATACGTTAATAACGTGAATTTCTTACGCTACTTTATATAACAAAATGCATCATGTAATATTGTTTAAATCAGAAAAGTGGTTCGTATTATTTTATAAAGTCACTTAAATCGGATAAAAAGACATAGACGGACAGACTAACAGAGAAACGTTGACTTTTATAACGTGCATATTGTGTATACATAGAAGTATTATTACAACAAACAGCTCAGTAGCTTATGTGTGTCACTCACTATTCTCCCGTTTCTTTTAAGTTAAAATAATTAAATAATAAAGGAAAATGTTTTAGATGTAACTCCAATTGAATAATGCTTTCTAAGCTGAAATCAGTGGCAAGCGTTACGCAACTACCACAGAATATTGATAGGTATTTAGACGATGCAGATGCGTTAATGTATTTGCATTCTGCTAACAAGAACAGTCGATAAGCTAACTGGCTATGTCACGATTCCATTAGCGGAATAGAAGTCGCTGGCTATTAGGTGATTTATACCTGCGGCGGGCAAAGACGGACAAGTGTATTAAGATATTAAAAAAAAATTGGTTTATTTATAGAAAGGCAGGAATATGAAATTTTAAATAATAGTTAGTAAAGGAAAGAAATGAAATTGTAAAATTAAAGTAAAGAAAATTTGTTAACAAATAATATCTGTTAATAAAATAAATACAATATTCAAATATTTTTAAATCAGAACTCCGAAACTATGCAACATATTTATAACTTTTATTAATTTATTTGACGAACTTGCAAGATTTCCGCAAAAAAAAAAAATTGTAAAACCGTTGACCGTATTGGCCATTCTTGCAACTTTTTACCAATTTGTATTCAAGTTCTTTAAAAATTACGTATAAATAAATTATTGAGTTTGAGCTAAAAAGATTGATTTTTGTGCTCTTTCATATTGCCCAAGTTCAAAAACATAATCTTAATACGTTTTCAGCTCTTCGTTTAAACGCCTACGTATTCATTAAAAAAAAAAAACGCTATTTTTTAATATTTAAAGTACTATATATTTCGAACGCGTTGTTTGATTTAAATTGACTTTATTGCATTCAACACAATTTTTTGACCTTCTTCGGACAACTTTCATTTCTGTAACATACTAAAACTATAACACACCTTTCGGTTTCCCATAATCAGGGAAAAATTAATAATTTTCCATACATGTACATATAATGAACCTACTGATGCAAAACAGGCTGTGTGTACTCACATATGACGAAAATACTTTTGGGTAAAAAGTGAAATGGAACGAAATAAAGACAGAAACATTTTCTCGATACAAATAGAATACAGTAACGAAGTCGTTAAAGTTGACAGACATCTCTGAAGAAACCTCAATTACTTCGAATACGATAGAACTTCCTGCGTTTGAACGGGCGACGGAATTGAGGGATGTAGACCGCGACGAGAGAAAATTGTCATGTACAAAAGACTTGAAGTACGATTGTCACAATGCAATTTTTTAAGTTATTCCTAGATATTCCTATATCGAAAAGTTCTCGTTTGAGCTTACTTATCCTAATTACCATTCTATCAAAGGTAAGTCTTAACATTTTGGTGTAGACACCAAATAGTACAAATAGAAGATCGGTAAGATTTCTGGAGCAATCTAAGATACAAAAAGTTATGTTTCTATAAATCTATATACAATAATTGATCTTAAAGAAAAGTTGCTTTTATAGCACTTATAACAAAGATTATGGAGAATTCTTTACCGTCTTTGAGGCGGTCGCAGCAAAAAATACGCATACATGTATATAAGGGTGGTCCTTATTTTGGATAATTTTTTCCATGATGGTCCCAAATCGGTTTCAAACATATAAAAAAAAATTCCTACCAAATTTCAGCTTTTAATATTAATCCGGCCCCCATTACAGTAAAAATTTTGAATGGAAATAACATGGGAAAAGTTCTGTTGTTTATTTGGAATTTTTTATCTTATTGACTAATGAACGAACTCTATTAACATAGAGGTATTCTTATAGGAAATTTAACACTCTACAAAAAAGGTTTCTTATGCTTTTTTGCTGCTCTACTGATTCAAAAGTTATTCGAAGTCAAAATTATGGAGGTCAAAATTGAAGTAAAAGACAATTTCATGATTTTTTAGTAAGTTACGAAAAATCGTAAGAGACATACATAATTTTATAATTACAGACAGATACTTCAATTCTATTTATATTTGTAGAAAATAATTTTTTAAATGTAATTGCTCTGGTAATTTGTTCTATCAAGTAATATAGAGGTTTGTTGTAAATATTTCTTTTTTATGTACTTCTAGTTGATACGACGAGATTCGATTAATGAAAAAATAACCAGTTAGATGTGAAGAGTATGAAAGAGATAGTTGCCATAATGTATTTTAATATTAAAGCCTTTATATTATATATAAGAATAGCATCACTTATTATTATAGGTATTGTATACCTATAATAATAAGTGATGCTATTCTTCATCAATGTTGGGTTGTCGTTAAAAAATATTTTTTTTTGCGACGCCCCCTAAAAAACTTCCTACCTGGGTCTATACAAAGCCCTAGAATCCCAGCGCTAATTGATTATCGTTAAAGAACAGTATCTAGATGACCGAGCTTTGCTTGATATTTTTTTTTTGGTAAATAGTGTTTTTTTGGAAAATGTGTTTTTAATACTTACGAATTATATACTGATGAAATATGAATAATACTTTTAGATCTTATCGCGTTTCTTTTTTCAAAGAGCTTTTAGGTATTTTTAAGTGAATACGTTAGTTAAAAAGACACTTGTTTTATCAATAACATAAGTAAACGATTGATTTTGTTGGTCTAACTTCAAGCCAAACACTCAATGGCTTAATGTTGCTTGACAACGTCATCTGTTGTCAAGTAGCTTTAACGTTACTGTGTCAGTCCTCACTGACACAGTAACGTTAAAGCTACTTGACAGTTAGTTGCTCCCAACAATAGTTTTTATCACAAAAAAAGAAACTTTTTCTCACAAAAGAAGAAACTTGAAAAAAAATTAAAAAACCTGAAAAAATTAATCATGTGGAACCAAACCGGGGCCTTCTGGATTCGGGACCGCCCAATTTCCCATCTGTGCTATTACAATCTTGTCGATAATGGCTAAATTTGCCTTCGTTCTCTAATTAATTGCCTGAAAACACGAATAAAACGAAATATTCTAAAAATGAAATCTAGCTAGATCGATTTATCGCCCCCAAAACCCCCTGCATACTAAATTTCATGGAAATTGTTGTAACCGTTTCGGAGATTTTAATTATATATATACATACATACAAGAATTGCTATTTATTATTTGGTATTAGATAACTAGTCTTGTTACGTCTAAATGATGCTTTTCTATTTCATTTACATATTCCTAACAATTTCATCTCACAAGAAGTTGATTTATTCATCAGAATTTTATTGCCATCAATTACTGTTTTTAATTTCAGCAGCCAATATTTTATTCATAGTTTTTTGTTGTGTCAGATTTCAATCATCCCACCGCTGAGGCACACACGCTGATCTGATCCACGCTGGATGAGGTCGGGAATGGGGGCTGCTAACGACCCTCGTCATCGATAAAAAGAGGAAAGAAAGAGAGAGAGAGAGAGAGAGAGAGAGAGAAAGAGAGAGGGAAAGAGAAAGAAACATTTTGAATTACATACATATAAATTTTAATATATGAAGTTTAGCCCTTTCCAAACGAGTTGATATAATAGTGAGTTTCGACTTTGAAAAATTCTACAGAAAATTTAAACCTCATTTTCGGAACGCAATCGACGTCGATCGATCGTGACACTATCGCTGAACGAAATAAAAAATACTTGTGTTGCTCGGGCGCATGTTTGAACATGTCAGTCGCCCAGAATATGCCTACGGGATGGCGGCGTTTTTTGGCTCCTCCACTCGCTCGCGTAAGTAGTTACGATTTTTATAATTACAAGATGTTTTCGTAAAATTTATTATGTAATCAGATAGATAATACTATGCTTTAGAATTATGACTATTTGGTATGTATATTCTAATGTTAGTTTCTACATAAACTTCTTGTAAATTTTAACTCGCACAATCGTGGCACTCAGGTTGTACCGCGTAATATTGATTTAAAATATTTTTGTTTGCTGTACTGTTAAAGACACGATTAAAACAGTTGTTATTTTTATTTTTAGGGGCTCCTCTTACGGATAACTATATATCTGAATTGTTGAACAACGGAGACGTCTCAGAAATTGAAGATTTCGATATTGACGAGGACGACTTCGATTTAGAGCCTAACATTTTGTTCGCGCTAGCTGCTGAGAAAGACTGTTCTAGTGAAGAACAGGATGATAAGCAGGATGTAATAGAAGATGAGTCATCATCCATCCCTGAGTCAGTAGTGGAGCCCCGGAGGCGCCTATCATTCCACCATCAATACCTTCTGGACGAACAACAAGGACCTCAAGACAAGGAAGGTCAGTTTCTGTTTCATCTTCAACACAAAGATCCCGAGTAACCTGTGAAGAAGTTCTCGTGGAGGGCTGTGTCTACCTTAAGTACTACCAGGAGAAGGGTATGGAAGCAGGTCCCGTTCGAAGATGGTCCGCACAACTACATGCCTATACCTACAAAACCAGTACGACGACCGGTTGATTATTTTCGCGACTACTTTGATGATGATTTCATAGAAAAATTTCTCATTGTACTAATCTATATTATCTGCGATCTACTGGCCGTGAGCTCAAGTGTACAAGCACCGAAATTACTAAATTACTTGCTATACATATAATCATGGGCTGCGTGCCTTACCCCGGTTGCCTATGTATTGGAGAGCTGGTACGAAGTTGGGTTTAATCTGCAACATAATGTCAAGAGATCGATTTTGACGCTGCGTAATGCACTCCATGTGGTAGAAGGTGATTCAGCTCCTGACAGCGAAAAGGGTAACGTTTTATGGAAGGTCCAACCGATGATTGATAAAGTGAAAGACACCTGTAATAAACTGGAAAGGGTGCCGGGATTTTACTCCATCGACGAGCAAATGATACCATTTACCGGTCGCTGTAAATTACGCCAGGTGGTTAAAAACAAACCGAGACCTGTTGGGCTGAAAAACTTTGTAATGACTACAAGTGAAGGCCTAATGCTCGACTTCGCTATTTACGAAGGTGCTAAAACTATGTTTGGTGAGTCGAATCTGGGTCTTGGACCGTCTGTTATCCTGAGCTTGGCTAAAAGCATTCCTCCTGGCAGTTGTGTTTACCACGACTATTTTACTACCGTACCTTTGATTGAAGAAATGGAGAAATTAAATCTGCACTCCACAGGTACAATAATGCAGAATAGAATCCCTGACGGAGCGACGATCAAATTTAAGAAAGATTCTGCAATGCGTCGTGGAGAGTGTCAACAGTTTGTTTGTGAACCTACAGTATTAGTAAAATGGAAGGATAACAAATCAGTACTTCTTGCATCAAACTGTACCGGAGCTAGTCACACCACGTCTGTGAAAAGATGGGATAAAACTAGTAAAAGTTACATCGATGTTTCAGCTCCAAAAATTGTACAAAATCACAACAAATTTATGGGTGGTGTTGACGTCCTCGACCAACAGATGGAGTACTATAGAACTTTCATTAAGACAAAGAAATGGACTCTCAAAGTTCTAATCCACTTTTTGGATCTGGCCTTAGTCAACTCCTGGCGATTGTACAACAACGACTGCGTAGCTAACGATTTCCCGAGAAATTAAAAGATGCCTCTTTTGGATTTTCGTATGGACATAGCAGATACATTGTCTTGCACTCCAGATCATCCTCGCAGGGTAGAAGGGGATGATGACAGTGTGCCCGTACCGCGCCGGGAATACAAAATATATCGACCGGCAAATGCACCCTCGGCAGCAAAGAGATACGACGGTTATGAGCACTATCTCATTAGCGATGACATCAAGGCTCCGCGGACCTGTAGAATGGAAAACTGTGAAAGTCGGTCAAAAATAAAATGTGAGAAATGTGACGTGTACTTATGCCTGTCTCGCGATAAAGACTGTTTTAAAAGTTATCATATAGGCTCGGTTTGAATTTTTTTTTATCCACTTACGGATTATTTACATATTGTTTTATATTCTCCTAGTTATTTGTTTAATTTTGATCTCAACATTAAAGACACAAGGTGTCGTATCATTTTTTTGGTTCCTAAAGTACAAAGAATGTACCTAAATTAGTAGATTTTAGTTAAGTTTCTAAAAAAAAAAATACTTCAAGACTGATTAAAATTAATAAATATTGATTTTTAAAGCTTGTTTTTTTTATTTATTTACATTTCTAATATTTTACCGAATAATAATTCCGAAATCCGGATATGTTCTGTACGACACTCACGATCGTGCGAGTTACAAATTATTCCTGAATCTCACGACCATGAGGGTATGATTGTCGGAGACCAGCTCCAGCTAGATTTTTTTTTATACTTTTCTCGAGCACTATGGACATAAGTTACCCCTCACATAGCATTTTATCTTGAAACTAGAGAATTCATAGTCCCGGTTGTAAAGGGTTAGTTATGACAATATTAAGCTATCATCAAAAAAGGTTGTCACTCAGTAGTAATTGAAGTAGTTCTCACTACTACAGTGATCTTATGTGACGCCTAGCTCGTGTGCAGTAACAATCGAGTAGCAGCACTGGCATCAAAACAAAACAACCATATACTATCAGAAAATGAAACCACTTAATACACATACCTACTTAGAAACATTAGTGTTACTTGAAATATACAACTATATGCGGCTTAATAGGGTGTGGTGTTACAAATATTTTATCTACAAATGGTTTAATTGAACTACACGAAGATACGACAACAACTTTTGATACTAATGGCTTAAGGTGCTGTGCACACAAAGGGAGTTATTCTAATTTGACTCAAGAAATCATTGATAATGATTAGTGATTGTGATGAAACCCGGTAAGTTTTTGTTAGAAGGCAAAATTCTTATTGTGTATGCCACCACTGCTCTTAATTAATTACCTGAAATGAATCTTTCCTTATACGCAAATAAATTGTATTTTATTAATTATATGCATTCACTGATATTATCTTACATGAAGGGCAGTTCGATTTATGCTGTTTAATAAAAAGTGAGCAATAAAACAGCTATCAAAGCTGTTATTTATTTCTCTTCCAAAATCATAACTCAAATTTTATAGTATCAGCTTCACGTTTAATTACACATTTCCAAGGGTGGGAAAAGCTAAGTAGTTCCAGACTGATCATATAAATTCACTTACATTAAACAATTGTATTCCGATAGAATGGTGGGAAGAATTTTATAGATAGGAGCTCAACCATTGTGTAGCGCTACGAAAAAACGCCGAGAGCTAGGTAATTGAGTTGCATCGTGCTAGTCTATGCCATGCTTCTATTTCATAAAGTACTTCAATTCATCAACGAGACGTAAATTTTAAACAAAGGCCGATTGAACATGAACGTGGCGATTACGAGAAAAAGGGTTAGCGGATTTTGTACTTTATTACTATTGCAGTTAAAACATAATGAATGCATATATTCATATATATATTAACACTATTTATGTTCCTTAAATCATCCAGATCCATTAGACTACATTTACATTTCAAAAGCGATTGGGCCCGTATAAAAGGTTGCGAAGTTGAAAACATCAATTGTCGCGGTCGACGTTCAGTACTTTGGCTGGCCTAGATCGACCTGCCTCCCTTTTCTGGCTTCTATTTCACTTATGGGATAGAAAAATTCTCCTCCGCTTTCAAAAGCTGCTTTGGTCCTTTGTAGACGGGATCGGACCTTCTCTTTGTGGTCTTTCTTTTTTTTCGTCTCACAATTCTTACGTTCAAATGATGCTAGGTATTTACTAATATGAAAAGCCGATTAAATTTCATTTCGAATTATAGCAAATACTCTATTGTTTGAAATACAGTTTAAAGTAATAATAATAATAGTTTCGATCCGAATCTATTGAGTAATTTCGACGTCGGTTCAGTTTAGACTGAACAGTGATCACTGAACATCTCATTTTCAGTACAACGCACGAAACTCTGCCGCTCTAAATTACCCTCGAATGATGCAATGCGCAATAATAATCCTCCCCCTACCCTTCTTCGTTCTCCTCCACACTCCACCTCCTCCTTTTACACCTTTGGACGCTTTCGTGACTAATTTCACTGCGGCAGAGTATGCACAGGGTAATCACGTGCTGACAGCATCCCATACCGATTGGTCGCGATAGACGAAGTCCTCAAAGCCCCGATAAATTGGGATTGCGGACAACCGCCAACCAATATGTTGCTTCGGGTGTTTCTTGGTTCGTGAAAATCGGACACACCCCACACACGCGGGTGCGTGGCAGCTCCTTAGGTTTTTTATCCCCCTCGTCCCGTAAGGAGAAAACTAAAAAAAAAAGGCCTAATTTGTCAGTTCGAGTGCAGCGGCCGACGGAAGAAGAATCCCAAAGAAGAGGAGAAGCAGCGCCCATCGAAGAGGGTGAAGCCAGTCTACATAAGTCTGCATAGTGCAACGATGACGGCGTTTCATTTAAGAACCACTTTCACGTGAAGAAATATTAGTCCTCCACAACCTTCTTGACTATCATATTTCGAGTTACTATAATGAATCAAAAAAAAAGGAGATAACTAGAAATAAAAGAACAATCAAAAATAACCACAATTACAACCAGAACAGAATAAGAAAAATCAAATCAACTCAACGAAAACATGGCTGCCATGAATACGCCAAAGTGACTTGTTAGATACATTTTACAAACAACTTTTTTAATTCTAGTTAATTAATTTAATTCAATTACTTTTTAATTCTTAAAATCCTATATTTTTACTAAAGTTAATAAATTTACAATAGTAAAAATGTTTTCAATGCTTTAAAAGTAGTAATCGGTTTTAATTATAATTTAAGCGAGGCGAAAGGCATTACCCGCAGGCGAACGCGGAAGGCCCATGTAAATTTTTGTACGAAATTCACTTTTAAAGGGCTCACTTTAATTATGTATATTTAGGCTCCTGTTTAAGGTAATGCCTTCGAAAGATAAACTCGTGTACAACACCGGGGTGACCATGTTCGGAATCGGCTTTTAAATACCAACGGCGACATGTGTCGCCATCGCTTGTGACAGGTTGCGATCGCTCCGTTGCCGCGGCATACTATCCCATGATGTTCTTATTTCAGTCCGAGGGGTTGGAACCTCAAGGTGTCCACGCAGGCCCGGTGCCGGTCGGCGGCTGCTGACCGCCGTTACGAGCACAGCGATGAGAACGTTCGTGACTGACGGCTTAACGTGACTGTCGAGGCATGCAGTTTCATTTGATCAACTTGAACATAAGTTAAAAAGTCATCGGCTAATGTGTCCATGGTCAGAATCGAACCGAGTACCTTTTGACTCTAAAATAACTCTTGACTAAATCACCTCTACGGGTATTTATTGTTTTCAGAAATTTTAGTAAACATTTGTTTTATTATAGTTATTGTAAATTGGCCCCTATCCCTCAGATGAATCGGCAGTGACCACGGATTATAACATGGTATCATTGTATCTTTCCATATCTCCCTTGCTTCAATGACATTGTTTCATGCCAGCTCGTCGGTTTCGGGTGCTCAAAATTTGGGCCTTTTTGAATATACCATCAATTTTGTTTGCATAAGTGTTTTAGTTACAGGGCTTCCCTTGTCGACTTTTCCATCACACACTATAAATTTGTTTTGTCGGTGTACTTTCATGCATCCTTTTGATACGGTCTATCCATTGCAATATACCTTTTTCTATCACAGTAACTGTATTTTCTTTCAAGCTATACAGCTCCATTACATCACTATTCTTGCATTTATCTTTCAATAAGTAGTATTTATATTGTAAAATATAGTTGAAGTTAAGTTATTCACTTATGATGCATTAATATAATTAATGGGAAATTATGATATGACAAATCAGATATATCCGTTAAAAATAGCCATTAAGACTTTTTTTCAGATTTGTTTATTATATAATCGTATTAAAATTAAAATAAAAAAAATAAATATTGTATCCTGTTTGCCTCACGGGCTATCTCACCCTTATTTATGTACCAAAAGCGAGTCTGTCGCGCTCTTATCAACCGTTTTTATTTTATTTGGGGGCCCGTTGGCAAACACGGCCCGACCCCGTTCTCTTTATTTATAGACGAAAATTTAATTGTAATACTAAATAAGGGTCCGTACGCATAATTTAAAAGCGCTTGCAATATTTTTATTTTTAATGAACATTATTCACATATCGCGGCATGGAAAACAAAATGAAAAATTGTTTTTTTTTTGCCAACGGGTCCGTTTTGAATTAGTGCTTTCCCAGTGACATACAACTACATCCCTCTAATTTCAACATAGATCCGGTTTGGATATTAAACCTTATCAAATAAAGGTCATCCTTGAAAATTTTCAATTGATTTTTCCCTCTCTTGGGTGCTGCATTTATTTCCCGACTACAATATTATATCTCGAGGCTGTCGTTCTCGAAATGCCGCCTCTTTAGTATGTGAGAAGTGCTTCATAGATCATCAGCGATTTCGCATTACGATACTGTTTTTGTACCGTCGATGATCGGGCGCCTTTTCCATCATCAGACATTTTGTATCTTGGATCTGTGTTGGAGCTGCTTTTAGCTCGAAGCAATTTTTAGACATCCGTAATTATACATTTTAGATAATGTACTAAGTGCAGACGGATGCTCAAAGTAAATCATAATCCACTTGTAAGTTGTTCTTAAATAGCATCGTAAGCTAACGGATATGGGAAATTGACTTATTCTATAAGAAAGAAGTTGTAGGATGTGCTTTAATATCATGCTTAATTCTTTACAAATGTTGTAATATGCTTATGTTGTAATAAATATATTTAAAATGTTTAATATCATGCTTAATTCTTTACAAAAGCTCATAATTTTTTATTAATATTTATATTCTGGCATACTGCAGACAATTCAATATATATTTATATATGAATAAAAATTGAAATTTACTTTATTCCTTACTTTGCATTATTTATATTGAAAAAATAACTTCCTGACGTGAATCCTCCGACCGCACACTTAGTTTTGTATTTCTAATTTTTTTAAATCTGGTCTAATGGTTTGTGATAATTATTTTTAACCGACTTCAAACAAAAAAGGAGGAGGTTCTCAATTCAACCAAATTTTTTTCCTACCGACACCAAAAATAAGTAATAATTATTTAAGAATATTTGTGAAGACAGGTTTTATTTTTTTTTCTTTATTTTGTGAATATTCTTTCAACTTGTGTTTATAGGCAAGAATGAAAATACAAAAATAATTAAGGGAGTCACATATTGTCTTTCAATCTACTGTGGACTAAATTTGTCTTTCAAAAGCCTTTGGACTGACTTATGTACTTTTGAACTTAATAGTAAAATAGCAATTTAAAAAATACACTGAAATTGTCATAAATATGCCGGACTGATATTTATATATACACATATATATATATATATATATATATATATATATATATATATATATATATATATTATTTATAATATTTTTGATATACAATATTGAAATTATATATGGAAAAAAATTGGGCCGGATATGGAACCTCAAACATCGCCGTTGCTTTCGCGGGACGCCTGCGGCTTGATTTTTGTCAACGCGTTTTAATTAAGAGACGAGTTGTACGCACTTTGTTTGTAACACTATCCCATGGGATCAAGTCCGGTGTAAAGGTGTCGTTTGTTTTAGCTTCTATATGGATTTTTTTTATTTATTTGGTAAATTATTATGTATAGGTTTCAAATCGACATTATGAATTTAAATTTTAAAGCAGTATACGTGTTGCGAATTCTATGTTAGGATTCTGTAAATATCTATGGTTGAAGTCATTATTGCTATGTAACATATGTGGCACACTGAGTATTTTGCACCAACTCACAAATTTAACAATTTTTAACTAATGTCACATATATATATATATCAATATATTCTATTTTATACATATTTTCACTTGATTGAACCATTTTACAAAGTGAACAACTGACATGAGGGTGTATTTTTGTCGTGCCAATCAACGGCTACCACATCTTTTTCAAGCTCCTCAAACTTTTAATGTGAAACAGGACTTTTGTGACAATGAAAAAATCACATGATTGATGAAGTCCGGACCGTGTGCGGGATGACTTCACTTCTGCTTCTGCAGTTTCGCCTTTTAAGCTGTCAAAATCCACATTTCATGTTGACGGTCTGTAAAGAAACATAGAAGATCCTGCTACTTGAACTAGTCTGGGAGGGAAAAATTTTTCCCTTCCAGGCTATCCCTTATGAATATTTTGGCAAATATTCATAATCTCCCTTATAAAACAATTTTGCCAATGAAGTCATAGTCATTGAAGTAGCCGTTTTTGTAAGAAATAGTTAGTAACATTGACATGACATGTCGTATTGACAGCCATAGAATAGCTGATGCACAGATACTACGCCTCAGCGCTCCGTGCGTAGGCCACCCGATCGCGTCCGCGCTTGCAGTCTGGTCGACTATTTACTAGACCGAGTATTTATTATTTTATATTATTTTCAATGATTGTTAAGGTTGCTTTGGAAAAGTTATCCTAAAAAAGAAGGAGATTTGCGAAAAGATGCATGATAAATTACATCGCGAATATTCGATTTAAGTACAACCTTTAATTTGTAAAAAAAAAAACGATTGACAAGAGAGATTTTAATCAATAAATAAAAAGTTATATTTTTAAAAGTATACATATATTTAGTAAGATTTTTAATTTTGATAATATAGATTATCGAACTTTTATAAAAATCGTTTATAATACCATGAGCAAGAAAATTAAATTTTAAACATTTATGATCAGCCAAGTATCTAACATTTATCGTTAGTTCCACCTATATAATGACAATTTTAACATCTTTTTACCATTTACTTATTTTCCTATAAACATTATTATTATAGATAGTATTTTAATAAAGCATACATTAGCTTATGCGACCGAGCAAGTTAGTACGAAATATTGAAAATTCTTCAATGTTTTCTGTACGTCCGTGTTATATGAAAAAAAAACCGGCCAAGTGCGAGTCGGACTCGCGCGCCGAGAGTTCCGTACAAACCTGTAGGTATATGAGTAAAAGTTTACCCATCACGACAATCGAGTCATAGTTATGGTATTTTTATTGCAAAGTTAAATTCATAACATTACAATGTGGAAAGCTGGAGGAGCATAAATTTAAGACAAAGGTCTCTTTATCGTTTCAGTGATCCTTTATTTTGTATTAACACATATCATTTATTATATAATATAATTGAAATACCTACACTAGCCTTGCAGCAGTCTTGCAAAAGTTCTTTTATCAAAGCTATTTATTTACAGTTTTTTAATTACTATTTAGAAATCCGGTTCAAAAATAATAATTAAGTATTAAATTGGAATCAGATTTGTAAATTGTGACTGAACAAGCGTCTACGTATTGTCGTTATCAAAATTGAGGGAAAACGAGCAAAAAAATCACGTTTATTGTATGGGAGCAACCCTTAAATAATAAATTATTTTAATTTATTTTCAAAGTGAGTATATAACTAAAAATTCTGTGAATATTTCAAGCCCTTACCTGTTGCCGTTATCAATTTCGAGTCAAAACGAGAAAAAAATCACATTTGCTGTATGGGAGCCTCGTTAAATATTTATTTTATTCTGTTTTTTTAGTATTTGTTGTTATTGCGGTAACAGAAATACATCATCTGTGAAAATTTCAACTATCTAACTATCACGGTTCATGAGATACAGCCTAGTGACCGACGGACGGACGAACAGCGGAGTCTTAGTAATAGGGTTCCGTTTTTTATCCTTTAGGTGCGGAACCCTAAAAACATATAAAACGATATGTGCAAATGACTAGTGAATCTTGTAATCATCTTATATAGAAAAGCCAAAAATTTGAAACTCCATAATGTAGGAGATCTAATATCGAAAAAAAAAAGGTATAAGATTATTAACATTAAAAATAAATAAAAAAATCGACTCTTTAGGCGATTCTACTGGAAGGGATACTGAGGTTGAGGAAGCATTTGGGAGTGGCGTAATCAGTAAATACAGTGAATTATTACCCATTATCTAGATAACGATGCCAATGTTCAAATGCCGTCATTACAGCTAATGCTTCTCTTTCGGTCGTTGAATGATTTCCCTCGTTGTTGCTGAGAGTACTTTTATACATCAGACCGCAAGATACGAGGGCTGCTATTTACGTATCCGGAACTGGCCACATACAAACAATATTTAAAAAATAATTACAACATCTAAAAATGGAACTTCTTGGCTGTAAGATACAGTTTTTTTTTTCATGTAACTGTCAATTTTTTTACCATTTAGACGTTATTTTGAAAATTACGTGTCTTTATCATCACGGATTTAACCGTATAAATTTTCGTGCTATGATTTATTACAATTTTTGGCGTGGGCTAAGTCAAAACAGTGCATAGATCAACTCACTTCGACTTTTGGAGATTAAGCACCATCGAAAACCACTGAGTATCACTGGTTTAGTGAGCTTAATTATGGACGATTTGTGCTCACGGACGAATTTAAAGAAGGTCGTCCTAAGTCGGTTGTTGTACCACAAAATATCGATGCTGTGCGGGAACTAATAATGCAAGATCGTCATGTTACATATCGTAAGATAAGTGCATTTTTAAGTATAAGTATGACGAGCATATATAAGATATTACACGACAATATGATTCTAAAAAAAATTTTTCACGTTAAATTCCGCACAACTTGATCATTAATTAAAAACAGACTCGTGCCAATTGGTGCAAAAGAATAATAAAAAAATGCAATCATGGTGGGTTGTATTTTTAAATAAATAAATCTTACATCTATGCGTATGACCCCAAAACTAAACAACAGACAACGGTGTGGGTGTTTTAAGATGAAACGAACCCAACAAAAGTGATTCGCGCCACCAGCACTTTGAAGTAAATGGTTGCCTGTTTTTTTTTGGTATAAATGGACATGTGGTTACAATGCCACTAGAGAATTGTGGAATAATTAATTCGGAGTACTACCCAACCATTTTATTAACAAAAGTCTTTGAAGAAATAAGAAATAACAACCGACAACGCAGAATAATTCTTCAGCATGACAATGCTAGCTGTCACGCGTCGGCCGAAACAACTCGGTTTTTGGAAGGTCAAAAGATTGAATTGATGAGTCGTCCGCCATACAGCTCAGATTTAGTACCCAACGATTTCTATTAATTCTTAAGCGTTGAGAATAAATTACGTAGTCAACGTCTCTCAAGCCGCGAAATGGCCGTTGATGCGTTCAAAATGCACGTTTTGGAGATACCTCAATCAGAATGGAAAAAATGCTATAAAAGTTGGTTTCAGCGTATAAAAAAGGGCATCGATCATCATAGCCAATATTTTGAAAAGCAATAAAACCATATTTAATGATAGATATTTGTTTCTTTTTAATATTCCGGACACATGAATAACAGTCCTCGTATTGTAGTTAGCTATACATAGAATCCGAGTATCAGAGCTCGCTTTGGAAAAATTATCTTTGAGTAGAATTTAAGGTCTTACAAATAATAAGGACGTATGTCCATCAAAGACTTTTTCATTATCACAATGTGGCTTAAGTAATAGAATACTTTATTAGAGAATTCTAACCTAAATGATATATCCATTATTTTCTGTTGGGTAGCGTGAGCGTCGGTCGAGACAAAAGACATTACTGTGTGAAAGATTTCTCTATCACTTATGAGACTATCATGTACTTATCCTTGACGCGTAGGGGATTTCTCAAAAGCTTTAGCGATATCCGTGTTCAAGGGACTGTATCAGATGGTCCACGATTTGTTTAGAGAATGAAAGGATGCATGCATAATGGCGTATAATAGAATTTGATTTCCAACCATCAATGAAGAACCACCAATTATCACATTTTTAAGAGTAATGAGAATAGGGATAGGGAAAACATGTGAAAGTTCACATGTTTTTGGATTACACCGTTTGCTGTAATACTGTCCACTTTGTTAAATGTTTGCAATTAAATTATACACTTCAGTTTAGTATATTAAAAAATGGCATCAAATTTTGTGAAAGTAATATGATTTTAAAAATATTCTCCAAATACGTAATTCTCCATTACGTAACACATGGACTATTATTCCAGAAGTGTGAGAATGAAAGTAAGATTAGCATCGATTGAAATAAAGAAGTAAAATAGGGTATCAACCTGGTAGTTGATATCCTGTTTCACTTCTTTATTTCAATGTCACTACCGGGTTAGGCACGGAAAAGCTACCTAGTGAGTGCCTGTCAAAAAGAGAGCAAACAAGGAAAACAGAAATAGTAGAACATAATACGAATAAGTATCAAAAAGTGTCGTGGGTATAAACGCAATTACATGATTGATATTCCGATATACAGACAATACGAGTGTGTATTAGATCTGAGGGTGGTAGGCGATAAAATTTAATAATAAAATAGCTAAAACTAATTTTACTATATAAGGAACGAAGTTAAGAAGAAAAAGTATCAAAGTATCAATTAGTGTGTAAGTAGTTAGAGCAGTTATAGTCCGGAATATCGATCATGTAAATATAAAAGTTTTCTATTAAATATTATTAACAGATTACGCGCAATCAAGAGAGATTTTTCTTTGAAAAAGCCAAAAGAGACATTCACATGGTCTATTAAAAAAGCTCCTTTCTTGATGTACAAAGAAGGTTAGCAGACGAATACGGATACGACAGATGGGTGAGAAATGAAAAAACAATGCGAGGTATATATAACATTGAAATAAAATAGTTGAAAATTGGGATAGTAAATGATTTACAGCGTTACAATATATCAATAAAACGAATGCAATATTGCAATAAATAATGAAAAGGCAGGTGTCACAAATTGAATTCATGAAAGAATGGAATTTTCAAAGTTAACTGTCGTCCTTTTCCTTATGCAGATATTTAGCTTTCCATAATTGTTTAAGTTATCGTATAGTAAAGGGATCGTTTTCAAAATATGCTTTGAGAATAAATATCAAGGAAAATAAAAATGTTGGTTTGGAGTTTGAGTTTAGGTCTGAAGATACATGGTAATTTTTTAAATGGTAGGTTGGACGATACAAAACGATGTTTTGTAGCAACCATGTGTCGCTCTGTACGGTTTCCAATAGAAAGGAAAAGTCATATAAGCAACTATTAGAACAGCATCTTTATCAGAAACGTATATTAATTAACAATATACGTTTCTGATAAAGATGCTGTTGGTGAAATGGAAAACGTTAAAATCGAATTATATAAGGTCGTAAAATTCTTCAATAGGCTCCTAGAAACTTGTTAAAAAATCGATGCGTCAGGGGGTTCATTTGTTTAAACAAAGTAAATAAACTATTAGCGGCAATCTCGTAAGGACTCCGGAAAAAATTTCAAAAACGTCAAAGTAAATTAATTTCAGGTTTTAGAATTCTTCTTAAGTCTCACGGGAACTTGGCGAGTCAGGGGGTTCATTTGTTTAAATAAATTAATATAACAATCAGCGGAAATTTCATAAGATCTCCAAAAATAATTTCAGAGTCGTCGAAATAAATTAATTTCAAGTCGTACAGTTCTCTGAGAACAGCCTTAGAACTTGTAAAATAATTAGCGAGCCAGAGGGTCCCTTTGTTTAAATAAAGTGAAAACACAATCAGCTGGATGTGTATGGATGCTTCGAAAAAAAAATCAAAGAAATTGAAATAAATAAATTTCAGGTAGTAGAATTCTTTTATTGGCTCCTGGGACCGTGTTGAAAAATTGGCGAGTCAGGGGGTCTATTTGTTTAAATTGAGTAAATAAACAATCAGCTAGGAATCTCGTAGGGTTTTCGAAAAAATATCCAAAAACGATTAAATAAATTATTTTCAGATAGAAGAATTCTTCGAGGGAAGCCTTGAAAAAAATTTGGGTTTCAGGGGGTGTATTTGTTTAGACAAAGTAAATGAACAATCAGCTCGATGTGTTTGAATTTTTCAATAAAAATTTCTAAGACGACATTTGTTTAAACAAATGGATCGCCTGATTCTTAAATTTTTTAAAAGTTTTTAGGACCCTGTTGAGGAATTCTACTACCTGAAATTAATTTATTTCGACGTTTCTGAAATTATTTTTGAAAATCTTATGAAATTTTCGCTGATTGCTTAATTAATTTATTTATACAAATGGATCCCCTGACTCCCCAATTTTTTTCTAAGTTCCCGTGAGACTTAAGAAGAATTCTAAAACCAGAAATTAATTTACTTTGACGTCTTTGGATTTTTTTGCGGAGTCCCTACGAGATAGCCGCTGATTGTTTAATTACTTTGTTTAAACAAATGAACCCTGATTCACCGATTTTTCGACAAGTTTCTAGGAGCCTATTGAAGAATTTTACGAACCTATATGATTCGATTTTAACCTTTTCCATTTTTTCCGTCGAATTTAATGTACCCGGTACATTGTTTATCAATATTTTTTTAACGAAATTGCCGCTTTGTTTTGTATATTCTTTTTTTTCAGGCCCTTATGAATCCAATGATCGATTTCACGTTCAAAAGCAACCTCACTTCAAATTTTCCGAAGTTTCTTAAATATCTGTACAAGTTTCATGAACTTCATCAGAATTGTTCATTACAATTGTTTCAAAAACAATACCTTTACCGCAAGCCCTTTATTTTGTCACTTATCATTTAATATATTGTTGTCACACTCGATGACACGTTTTTTGTTTTCTCTATGACTTTTTATTGATTTGTCTGATTGACTCCAATTTTCTCTTCTAACACACCATTTTCAGCCTAATTGAATATACCTACAACGGAAAATATTCAACGGAGAAAGCTTAGGCATTTATGTCTTCATCGACTAAATGTTACTTTGATGAATACCAGGCCCTTTGGTAGCGGACCTCGTTTGTATCGTGGACGCGGTCGAAGGATGAAATTATTGTTGAAATTTCTTGCCATTAATGTTCCTCGAGTTCCTTTGACGTTTGTTCACTGCAATGGTGATTATTACACGAAACGCTGAGCGACGGTAACTTCTAAATTGACTGTCAAAATGGTATAATATTTCGCTAGTATTGCTAAATTCGGTATAGTTTGCGCAGAACGGAAAGATCAAAAAACACCAGCATGAGAACGATGTAATTTGGTGGAAATATTTATGTCGAATTGACGGTTATATTGAAACATTTACGCGTGGAAAAATCATGAATGACAAGACATATCTCCAGCACTGTAACACATATCCCACATATGTTTACATGTAATATTTTACGATATTAATCATACCCGATAACGTCAAGCTTATCGCTACGAAACATAACGACCGAATTCGTGTTTAAGGCAAACAGTTTCCCAGAAATGGTCATCAGGTGAATTGTTGAAGTTTCCGCAAGAAATTTTTTTTCGTTCCTAACGGTATAATACAATGGCGGGCATTACGCACTGCGATCTTTAATTCACAGGCTCCGCCCGGGGCGGTGTCGGATTGGTCCAAATTAGCTTTGTGAATTTCGCCACTTTATGCCGTGCGAGGGTCAAAATTGGGACGGCGCTTTTCACGTGTATCGCCCTCGAAATGATCGTGAGATGCTTTAGGACATAACATAGGGATTATGAAACTCTATTTATATTTTAAGTTAGCTGTCACCCGCATAACTATGAGAAGATTAGGGTTCACTAGGACAAAAAAAAAAGGATGCAGCGCTCGAATTTTATTGTCAGGTAGGACAAGGTTCAAGACGCGGGACTGTAGAGGGCGCTATAGGACTTAGTTTTTAGTAGCTGTGTTGTTAATCTATCGAGATTGGTTTCGAGGTCCAAATGCAATCTTCCATGCGTTTGTGAATGTATGCACTTTGATTATATTGCAATTATCACAGGTCTGACAGTGTGGTATTTGCATATTGTATAACAATAGCAAATTATTAACTATTGATCTATAGTGGTCAGTGATAGCGACAGGAAAGACTTGATTCCAATTCGCTATCCATAAATCTCGAAACTTTATTTTGGATGACAAGAAATACAACTATATCCATTAAGTCGAATATTTGATTACCAGTTATATACGAGACTATGCATTTTTTTGTTTCGTTTAATATATATATAGAAAATAATAATATTTATGATTCAAACAACCAATATTACTAACCTAATTAGACGCCTGCCAGCATTGGCATGCAGCATGAAACTCACCGCTGACCCTCGAACCTGTTCTTCCACTACGAATCCCTATTCAATGAATTGAATATTGATTCGAGAGGATTGACAGATATCGAACACCTAAGCAAGTGTTATTTGTTTATTTATCTTAGTCCGCTAATCGTCATATTGTTAATTTTTACGTATGGTTCACACTGAAGTAACACAGTCAAAAGAAACCAAATAAAATAGAGATTTTTGAAAAATATTATATTATTAATGGTGTAAATTAAAAAAAAATTCAACTCCTGCACTAGAGGTGTGAGTGTTCATGGGTGGCGTTGACCATTCACTCTTTGATGGCTCGACTGATCGTTGGCCCTCATATATGCAATAAAAAAAAATTACCCATTTTTTGAATCAAACCGCAGTAGGCACAAAAACAACAGGAGACGTCACCAGTAACACTTTGATTTCGAGACTCCTTACAAGTCATTTTTGAAAATATTTACTACAAGAAAACGCTGATAGTGCAGTACAAGGAAACTTCCAAAACTTTATTACGCATGTTAAGGGAATGGCTCCTTGCCTTCATTAAACTGTAAGTGGAAAGGGCCGGAGTACAATCCGCAGGACTGTTTAAATTAAACGTGCACGGTGATTTGTAGGTCTACAAGGTGATTTGATCGGCTTTGCCCGGACGGGAGGGTAAATTGTTGTTAACGAAGTTCCGTACAATAGCGTGTTCGCACGATCGAGGACTCATCAGTAAAAAAAACTTGCGCACATAATTTAAAATATGTAAACGACTTTGAAAGGAACCAGAATTTTATCAGCATTAACATACTGGATGAGTATCTTGTAAATCAGTGGTATTTTTTTAGAAAATCGTATATTTGCTAAAAGGCAAGCAATGCTCTAATCACTTCCCTGGCGCTGCGAGTGTCAATGGGTGGCTGTGAGCACTTGCTTTCTCGCGATTCGCATGCTCGTTTGCCCCTTTAAAGATTCCAAAAAAAAAAATCTAAAGAAACTCTTTTACCGCGATAAATAAAACTAATACCTGAACGAAAATGGAGAAAATTAATTAGTGCGTAGAAGAATTCAGGTTTTATGCCACTTCTGTGTGTCGGTGATTTGAAAAGAATACTCTGTATTGTAATGTCGTCTGTCGCATGCGTAAGGATGCCAGACTATTTTAATAATTTGACTTTAAAATTTCTTGTTTGAATATGGATTAATTATGGAAACAAAATTTTGATACAATTTCCTCCAAGTGTGTAATACGGACATGCATACATATTATACAGTAACAGATATACAATACAAAAGCTAGTGCAGATATATTCGAATTTTATTCCACTATAAGTTCCGACAAATGATTCTTAGGTAGCCCTTTTTGATGTGACCTGATATAAGTCTTTGTAGTACTGGCCCAAACAAAGGGTCAAGACTGTATAATATATGGTATAATTCTGCTAGGTACATGTGACTATGATTTATCAACTTATAAAGATACCAGAGAAATGTGTATAAAATGGCCTGTGAGCAGTTAAACGCGACATTTTAAGGTCTAAATTCTGACGTATCAAATAAATGTCGGGCCGATCACAGGATCATCAGCCATGAAGCAAATTAGTGATGCGAATTAGTGTTACAGCGTTATAAATTCTAAATTATAAGTGCGGTATTTAATTTAACAATATATGAATAAGTTAACTACAATATAGTAAATGACGTTGAGTAACTTGATTGGTTTGTGTCTCCCAAAATGTGACGCGTTTGTGTTTTCCGAAAACGATGATAAAACCTTGATAAAACCATTGCTTTTTTCATGTTTACATCAATGACGCTATTTCGACGACTTCAATTTTTTTTTAATGTTTTCGCAAATTTTATTATTCGCAATTTATTATTGCTTTAAAAGAAAAATGCACGATTTTAGTGAATTCTGACAAAAACTTTGGTTACATACAATTTACATTGATACGAAATCGACGCCTAATAAACCATTTAATTAAATTAATTAAATAGATAAAACAATTTCATCATTTATTGAGTTAAGTTACCATAAAGATAGCACTAGCATTTACGAAACCCGCGTGAGTTGAACCGCGCAAACACAGAATAAACTAAATGCATTCTAGATCGCTTAAAAACGTTTAAGATTGTTTAAATACTATACATACGTCTCTGGTTTAATCTTCGATATTGATATTAAACTAAGGCGGCCTCTTTAATAATGCGACTCTATAATCTCCTAAAAAAGCAATGTTATACACAGGTGTGATTGTTAATGCAATTCGTATTGGAACGTGTGCATATTCAATTAAATGTTGCGGTTTTGAGTTTAATTTATTTTTTGAAACCGCAACGACCGGCCGCGAGCTGATTGCCTGGTAAATTGAATTAAAAAAGCAATTGCAATTTTTCAATTTTTCAACAAAAAAAGTAGGTATATTGTCTCGAGCTATATTAACCGAAAAAGACTATTTTCATTATTTGATTCGAAAATCCTTTAATACAGGCTTATATTTCAGCCAGATCATATAATATTAACAATTGTGACATGTCTTGCTTAATATGCAAGAGAAAGATCTATGTGTGGTGAATCGCAAAAGGTAGTATGTACATATGTATTTATGCACATATGGCACCGTGGTTTGTTGCTGCAACTTTTACAAATTCCTGTATTCGCCGAGTTTCAGACCTTTTCTAGTCTGTGACGTCATAGTTATCAACGAAGAAACATTTTCAATGTCATATTGTTCTACATCCTATATCTAGAAATTTTATACATAATATTATAAACATATAGAAAAGTAGACTTATGCGTTGTAAGTTTTAAGATGAACAATCTCAAGTGGAATATTATTTACTCATAATGATTTATATGTGGCTAGGGAATAGCAAAAATTGTTATTTTTTTTCGGTTAGTGAAAATGATATATCTCCCTATTCGCGCATGAAATATGTACTTTATACACAAGAATCTTTGAAAATATCTTACACATGATTGAAATTTACAATAGCGTAAAAAAATACTCAGAAACACACAAATATCAAAACCTCTTGCACGCTTTCAAGGAGGCTGAGCTTTATTCTCACAAATAAAAAAACACGGAGAGTAATCACTTTTGAACCTATGTACTTTTATAAAAATGCACTAATATTCTTTAAACTATACACTTTTATACAGAATATACTTCAAACTATAAATTAAATATCATTTGAAGCCTTTCACTTTATATTTTTGCAGTAAAAAAATTGATCAAAAAAACCTTTTATTGGACGTCAATTAGTTCACAGTTCGGATCACAAATTTGAAAGTTTACTTAAAATATTCGACTGACCTCTGAAAAGCACGCCCTATTTTGTTTGAGGAAACTCGCGACGGGCCAGTCTGAGAACTTTATTGATTGTCTATGGAAATAAGTAGAATTCGTGCCCTGCAAATCGAGTTAACCGGGCCCATCCAAAAAGGAGGTTTAAACGCGTTGAACTAAAAACCCTTCGGGTCGATATTGTTACACGGCGTGTCCCCCGAGAAGACGTAGTTGGCGAGTTGGCCGAACTTCGTGAAGAACCTTAGAAGGGAATAAATGAAAAGCGAGTACCCTTCCACCGATCGAACAAAACGGATTACGATGCGGTGTGTCAGGTATTGTATTAACCCTACTGCTAAGGCGTATCCTCTCGCGATTTGCTTAGATTAAAGGGCTTTATATACGAAAATTTAATTAAAAAAAAAATAGTGATCGACATAAATTCAATACTAGAAATAAAAAGAAACTGTGGGTCTACTACACAAATTCGCGAATTCATTTAGCGGGCTCTGTGTGCGCGCGTTCAATAAGGCCCCTGAAAATATATAAAACATACCGTTAAACAAATTTAAAATCATTACTGAGCAATCGCTTGTTAAAAAAGGGCATTACACTATTTGTGAATATTTAGAGGACAAATATTCATAGACATAATCAGCTCTACTTCTCGCGGGTTTGTTTCTTTATGTTATAAATATATATGTAGGAATTTTTATCGGGGTGACACGAAAACTAAAGTATGAAGTTGCTAGCAAGTGATTTAGCAAGCAACTTCAGAGCACTAATAACTAATGTGTCAAACGTTCGAACTGAAGGAGTAGCCATTTATCAAAATATGGACCATATTACCAATATCATTACTTCGAATATTGAATGACTGTAAGACAGGAGGAATTAGTAAGTTCAACAATGACGTCAGTCTGTGAGTTTTGTGTGGCTGAATGCAAAATGGAAGATAGCAACAAGATAACGTTAACACATTTCAATTTTTTACTTAATAATTGTTATAATTCATAATGAATAGATAAAATTGATATTACAATTTGTTACAAGAAAATAAATGTTAATTTTTTCAATTTAAATTAAACTTTACCAACCGCATTGATTATCCCATTCGTCCTTTTATTATTTTATTATAAATAATTATTGAATCGCATTTAATTAAAAAAAAATTTTTTTCACGCGCACACAATACTACATACATCGTTCTTTTTGTTTTATATTATTTTCTATTAAAAATATAGTATATTTTTTGTAATTTACAGTAGCCCACTGTAAAAACTGAACATTTTCACGGTAGTGTATAGTGAAAAACCTTAAATATTTCAGCCTTTAAGTTTTTATCGCGCTAAAAAGCCTACTAACCTAACCTACTTTTCAATGTGAATGTAAATATTATGTAGCCGGAAGAACTAGTTAAAAATTATACGTGCAAGTAGACGTACTGAAATGTTTACAGCCGCTCGTTTCGAAACGAAATTCATGTTCCATTATGTATTTAAGAAAGTAAGATAGCAAATAAAATAAATAAAATAAAAATGCAAATCCATCATGTTTGATCGTCGGTTCAAAGTTGAAGTTAGATTGAAATCTCACTACTCGCTTCCTGCCTCGAGGCTACCGAACTCCGCGTTGTGCTGAGGATCGGCAGATGTCACTTCATGCGCTAGCTCATGAGGCGAAATATTTGTAGGTCTCGCGGCTGTTTTCAACCCTGATCCTTGTCTTATCGATGTTCGTGTTTCGCGCGACTTTTGATTTATTGAATTTTTTTTTTTAATATTTCTAATTTTTCTTTTGCTGGACGACTCAAAAGAAGTTGTTACGGAACTTTATGGTTGAGGATTACATAGGACGTGCTATGCCGTACCTTTTTTAAGTACTCAGGTGTAATCAAAATTAATTTTTTTGAATTTCAGTTATTCTTATAAATGGGTTCCGTTGAGCAAAAGCATAGGAAAGAGGTAATTAACTACCTTTCAACTGAAAATGTAGTATTTTTTAGTATCTACAAACTTTACTACTTTGATCGTCTGTTCTGAATGTGTACATCTTTCCTTTTCTTGCGCGTGTGCGCGCATCCTTGCGTATGAGCGTGTGAGCCTACGGTAGCGAAGGCACTTTAACGCGTAGCGCTTGGACGCTTGCACACGTGTGCGTGCGTGTTCGCATGTGTGTTACACATAATGTACAGTCCACATTTCCAACCATTTTATTTATGCATTACTTACATTAAACACATATCTCCATATCTCCCTTTCTCACATATCCCCAAAGTTCATTTGCCGACCTCTTCCAGCGGCATCAGACATAGAACTTTCGACGAACATGTCATTGTGTACTGAGAGGAATAAGGGAAGCTGTTTCTAAAATTGGAGTGATATTTTGCGGTATTATTGTTGTGTTGGACATTCCAATGTGGAATACCTGCATTGACTTTTATCCAATAACAACAAAGCAAGGACAGCTTAAAAAGGGAGGATATATATATATATCCAAGTGCGATCATCACTTCAGAATGCGGTGCTCACGTACCGTTTATTTGATCCTCGATCCTCCACAACTCTCTCAAGAGCTCCTTAGTTTGGCGTGATTGCAACTTAGCGAATTGGCACGATAAGATCGACGAATGGGAGAGTAATCAAGTAATTATAATTATTTATCCACTTCAATGGTTTTTTACGATTAGTAGTGTCTTATAAATTTTGAAAAAATAATTATTTTAATATTGACAATTTATTGGATATATTTATATTGACTTCAGCTTGCCAATATAAATGTAATTAAAGGCATAAAGCATTTATTTTCCGTATTTCGTTTACTTAAATTAGCTGGCCCGGCAGACCTTGTACCCCCTTTTCTCGTAGATTTCATCTAGTTGATGCCCGTAGCTCTGCCAACACGGACATAGAATGAATTTATTCATCACTAGCTGACCCGCCCGCTTCGCTGGGTAATTTTTATTTATAAATGACGAATGATTTACGGAATTCTAAAAATGAGTAGCCTAGTACCATTTACAAATCATTCCGCATCGAATGGTCCCAGTCCCATGTCTATACGTTTAGTAGTTTTTACGTGATTGGCGAACAAATACAACCTATTTTCGTTATGTATATATAGATTTGTATAGGTTGATGTCAATCTCAAACCTGGTCCAGTTTTAGATTTCGGTCTCATTCACATTGACATCTTCCCAACATTCGTTTTCGATACCAGTCCCGTCCTCAATTCCGGTCGCGGTATCGGTTTCAATTCTGATTCCGCTATTATTCACAGTTCTTATTTAGACGAAGTTGGAGGTAAAATGATTCCTTCATTTTTCGTATTTCGATCCCGATCGGGCTCTTCATTCAGTTTTGGTTCTTTCGATTCTGTTCCCTGTCCCATTCTTGGTTCTGATACCGCTACCGGTAAAGTACAGTGAGGAATTTAAAGTTAAAGTGGGTGCGATTTTGTGAACAACGTCTTCGTCTATCCGTCTGGAGGCGCCGCGCGCCGGCCCGGGGCGCCGCTCGGACGGGGGTCCCGAAATGCCGTTATCGTCGTTTAACTTGCGCGTGAAATTTCATTCTAATTTCGTTCACGTATTATTTGGCTTTTTAAAAGAGCTCCAAACTCTGTGGCGCCCGAGGGCCCCTCCGTAATCTAAGACGACCACGCTCGTGCCAGTTGAGGTGCAGATGTCAAGGAAAATTAAAATTAGCGTGTGTTTTTATTTTTAAATTTTAAAATTAAAAATAACACGTCTAAAGTTCTTATGTTGATGTTCGATATAGGTCATTTTTCTTTGCTTAAAAAACAGATCAAAATCGAACAACGCGTTCGATAGATATCATGATTTAAATAAAAAGCGTTTTTTTTAAATAAATCTAGATGTTTGAACTAGAAGAGCAGAAAACGCATTAATACTATAGTTTTGAACTCGTTGTTTGAACACCGAATCATGAAAAGGCTCGAAAATCGATTTTTTGGGCTTAAACTCAATAATTTACTGCTATATACATTTTTGAAGACTCGAAGCTCGAAGGTAGTAAAACAATTTCAGGAATAGCCTGCCGGGTCAACTGTTTATCGAATTTTTTGTTTTTATACAAATCTCAAAACTACCTCTCAAGGGAAATAATAATATAGGTTAAACCGATTTCAAAAAAAAAATTAAATTGAAACTAGTAGCGAAACCCAGCGTTGCTCGGGTTAAAATACATCGCATGTTTAATGATATAAAAAATATTTAAGGAATCACTTTTTATCGTAGATGTTACAGATTTCTATCTAAGATATTGAGCGTGTTATTTAACCATTAAACATACGGTGAAATTAATTAACTAATTAAGGATTTGAAATAATTATAAATTAAAATAAAGTCATGGTTTAAGCCAACTTCACCTGGAATTGTAAGCGTTTAAAAGTAAAAGGCAATCTATTTGATATTAAAGGTATCCGTGGTTTAAATACTATCGGTCCTTTCTCTTTACCAGTCATTATACTGGCGTCGATGATGTTATTTTGTAGCTGTTTGATGCAGTCTTGTACCATTGCACAGTTTTAGCGAGTACGGATTTCGTAATAAAATAATTGGTGAATCAACTTTTAACTTAATACTTTAATTGATAGTCTATTGTCATTCCTGGAACATTTCATGAATTTAAAAATTCAGGAGGGAAATTGATGCTTTCTTGTTCATCAGTCATTGTATCTATAGACTTGTAGATTTTCTTTACTCCCGGAATCACTTCCTGGACGATGTTGTTGATGCTGTTGACAATTTCGTTCTTCGTGGCTAGAATAATTCGTTCGCGTAACCATTCAGAATTGGTACAATTTTCCGCAATACTTGGATATACGTCATTTATAAGTTGTTCCGGTGTTTCAGCAACCTTACACAACTCATTAGTTAATGTGATTTAGCCAGTATTTTTGCCTATTGAATAGGTGCCCTCTCCTATTTGTAAAAGTTTTTTAAAAAATTCTTGTGCCTTTTCATCTCCTGAAATTAGCACCCCCATATTTGTTGTTGATTTAATTATTTTAACGTGTTCTAGATGACCGACTTCTTTAAGCAAGCACTAATTCCATCCACCGGCGTTGATTTCGGAATGACAGGTAGCGTTTGAGGAAAATCGCCTGATAGCGTTAACGATACACCTTCCATTACATTCGTGCTGTCGCGTAAATCTTGAAGTATTATATTGAGTGCTTCTAGTGATTTTGCTTTCGTCCCATATAATTGCTTTGCGCTGTTTCAATATTTGTCCATGTCCTGATGATTTTGTGATGTCAAATAGCGGGAATTCATAGTCAGCTACATTTAATGGTAATTTTAAACCAGAATACGTTATTTGTAGACCATTCATAAGTGTTGTCGCTATCCCATCGCTATGCCAGGGTGAAAACAATTTCTTTGTTTGCACGGATTTCAGCTAGAATTAAATTTATGAAAAATGTTTTCGCGGTGGCGCCAGGTGCATCTAAAAATAGTATACCACCTTGCTGTTTTTTATAATAATCCATTATTATATCTTATGCTTGTTTTTGACTCTCAATTAATAAGGGTTTGTTGTGTTGGATGTAAAGCCTCAATTCGTCGATATTATAATTCGTTTCTCTTAATAATTCACTGTTCATAATATCCAAATGACTTCGTTTAGGAGATTGAACCCCTAGTCGTATTAACGTTTGGTTAGACATTGTTAAATATTTATCTTCTATCAATATCAAAGCTTTGTTAAAAATTTCTTTTTTAAAATTAATTTCTAAGCCCGAGTTTTGTTGTCGTAGTTCAGCCAAGATGTCATCGCTCCTATATTTTAGCTATTTTAGCCATAGTCGATTTGGATCAGAAGGATTACATGTCATTAATATAATTGCAAATAGCTCACGAATTTGATTTGACGTTGCCGTTTGGGCTGCTGCATTCATAGCTAACTCCCAATGATTAACGTTTTCTAGTAGACCTAATCTTTGACATGCTTCGCGATATGTTTCACAAATGTAACCATTGACAGTTTTTAGATTTTCAAAACACGTTGGCCCATGAATTGTGGAAGTAATAAACGTAAATACAAACATTCAGCGTTTTTTGGATGCTCTGTGTGAACTCATCCTATTGTGTTCCCTTTGAACACTTCATCATGTTCCTCTACTGGTATTCCACGTTTTTGAGGATTAACATTTTTACTTGTTGTGTTCCATGTATAATAGCTTAGAACTTCTGAGAAAAGCAAAGTCTTAGCAAATGGATCTTTCTGGCATAACAAAAAAAGGCTGTTAAAGTTGTTCGTGTTGGTGGTTCCGTCGCAACTTTTTATGTCGTTTCTGTAGTGAAAAATACACGTTGTCCACTTAATAAATGGACGGATAAATGAAGAACCGGCGGATCTCGATCGTGTATTGGAAAGTTTATAATTCGCCAAATCGCTTCTTTGGTATTAATGTAACGAGCCATTGATATGTATTATCATATCATACTGTTTTTTTTTTTGGCTACCGTAGAAACAGCCATGTCACTGCCGTTAATAATATGTTTGCATACATACTTTATCGATTTTACAGAATTGCAGTATTAAAAATTGATGTGGGTATTAAAAATTTTATATAAAAGTGGATTATATGGACCCACCCATTGATTGTTAACTTAAATTTCTTCATTGCTCGTATTTTAATTTTAGCCGTAAATCCGCCTTGTTCTGGTGGTCGACGTTAGTAATTAGATAATTTATATGGTTATATTCACAATTTCTAGTCATAATTCGATAAGCATAAAATTGCATAGCTCATACTTTTTTGTTAGTTTTGACACCTGTAGCTGGATAGATTTGTTGAATATTGAAGTGATAACCATCCTCATCTTGCCAAAAAATTAGCGGATGCTGTAGTGCGTCATAACTACGATGAATAATTTCCAGAATGATGATGCATTTCCAGAATTTCTTATAAATTAGAAAAGCACAGATATGTGTTTTTTTTTTCATATTTTCGCCACCCACAACCACCCACTTACACCTAACGCGACCAAACTCCCTTACCGTGAGACCAAGGGGTGTTTATCACCCCAACGGTAAGTTGATTGTAATTGGTGGTGATAGAGAAAACCCTGTATTTACAAACGAACATTAACATTTTATATATGCTTAAATTAGATTTGTTTTTCAGCGAATTATATATAAGCATTATGTTTATCAAAAATATGAATCGTCAATTTATTTTATGTTATAAATAATAAGAGAGTTTTGTATTGGTAATCTATATACACCTTAGAAATTATCAATTTCCATCATATATATTTTTATCTATATATCGTAACAAAATTAAAAGCTCCTATTAACTTTCATCTTAGGTGATTGCTACATTAATATTTATTATGTAAAAAATATTTCCTATGATTCCTTTCATACATTCAACCAAAAACTTAAAACAATATTAAATCACTTAACCGATGTCTTGTTTTAGGACAGCATGTGTAAAATGAAAAAAAATAGGATTTATTGTGTTCCAGTAACAAAATGATTGTTATCTGTTCTCTTTGCATTTAAAAATGAACCTTATGTTATGACGTTTTGGTTGAAACGTCAGATGATAAACGTTTTTGCTTCTCTTCTTTCCCTTTAGCGCTTCAGAATAGTATAATAAAATGCGAGACAGACATCATATACAATTTGCGCCGTTTTTCGACGTTAAAACTATACAAAATAACAACAGTGCACCTTTCCCTTTCGTATATGGTACGATTATGCATTGCAATGATGCACTGATTCTAAGTGTGTAAGCTAGTCAACCAGTGTCGACAAATAAAGAAATGAATTCTTTATTGGTAGACACTCGTCGACTAGCTGTGCTTTGCTGTGTGTACGTGCCAGCGCTCTGATTTTTAAATAAATTATCGGATTACGGTTTCATATTTTTAGCCTATTTAGGATAATCTAAAAACTGGATTTGGATCGGTTGAGTTAACAATATCATTGAATTTTTTTTCACAAATTGTAAATCTACTGACTGGATCAACTCTGTTTCATAAAAAAAAAAACTGTGTTTATTATCGTAAATAAAGTACGATTTGATGAAAAATATCATCAGAGAAAAAAGTGATATTTTTCTTAACGAACTATTTATTATTATGATCGGATTCATTGTATATGAAAGTATTTGATATGTGTGTTTATTTTAGAGGCACTTGTAATATATTGCGGAGTTTTGGATTTGGCCTTAAGGGTTAATCGTTTTTCACACTCATTGTTATGAAATTATATACGATATGAATTCCTACATCTTTTATATCGGCTGACAATGCTGTGCTTTCCATTGTTTCGATCCTAGTTTCGCTCTAGGAGTGTTTGTATTTAGATAACAATTTCGTGCGAATGGAATGGTTATTTAAGTACAGCTAGCGCCATCTATATAGATCTAACTTTCGAGTCACTTTCGTCAGAAAATTTACAATGTGTTTATAAAGTTGAGTAATAGTTCAGATCACTTCGCGTTTGTCAGTATCTCTGTTTATAATAATCCACTAATCGAAATAGAAAAGCATAGAAGTATTCCTACATAAACAGAATGATCAAACGAAATTGGTTTCGTAGTGGGCGTGGCATACGATATTGGCCTCGCCGCCGTGCTGACGTTCACCGCGTATCCTTATTCTTTCTCTTTCTATTGTCAACGAGTGTCTACATTCTTTCTCTTTCTTTCTCTTCGGTTAAGAAATAAGTGCCATTCCAAATTACGTCTAAAAATGATAATAATAAGGTCCTTTGTAAGAGATTTATTTGCTTTAAAAATATGTCGTATATCCTCATTTACATTTGTGAGAGTTTATGTGCTATGGATGAACGTAAATTTGGTCGACATTATAATTCTATGCTTGTCTATTTCCATGAATCTACTTTACAAAAAGTAATCGCCAGTATTACATTTTAATGTACATATCAAAATACATAAAATACTTTGTAGCATAGTAAAGTATTTACTTTTATAATATTTCTCAAAAGTAAATGCGTGAAAAATGTGTCTAAAGTTGCCTTTTTCGTTTTTGGCTGTTATAATTTTATTTTACGTGTTGATTTTATATATTATAATAGTGTTATTTTATTTTAATTTTATGGTAAACTATAACATGTTTATAAAAACAGTGACCAATGTAGCCAAGGGCAAATCGATCATTACTGTTTGCAGTGTTAGCTGGTAAGGATTACCGTAAGTATTTGTTCATAAAATCACACATACAAACAAGAAATATTAACTTGATTCCTAGTTTATGCTTTTTGCGACTTGCGTTTGGCTGAACACAATTATAATCATGAAGGTCAGCAAGGATAATGCATGCGCGCCATTAGCGATTTTCATAATCATGTTTTGTTAGTAAAAATATACAGCTCTACTATCGTATATGTAAATTTATCAAGCCTATATTAACGCTACGACAGATTTATCTAGCTTTTGTGAAAAAATAGTGTATTTTTTAGAATTAATGCGCAGTGAAATTTAACCTATGTGATTCTAGTTGGTTTACGCAACATTCCTAATATATTCTCATTAAACATAAAGTTTTTAACGATGTGAGTATTCATGTGCATTAAGAATCTAATTTTAAATCGAAAAAAAAATACATTAATATGATATACATCAATATTTCAGTATATTTTATTAAGTTTGCCGTTGAATTGCACTTTCCAGAGGATAATAGAAAACAGTTGCGCTTGCAAGGAGGTAGTTCTATAATTGCGCCCTCAAAGGGTTAAGAGTATGGCATGGAAATAACAGCAACAATATAACTCCGATAGGCGAAATTAGCTA